>OENT01001005.1:23772-62207 GCA_900239685.1 Rotaria macrura
GGATCCTAGCAGGACTCCTCAAGGAATGAGCAGGATTGAGACTAGGGTAAGTTAGAGAAGCTTCTTTGTGGTGCTATTCAAATCGCGACGAACGACGTTGAATGCAGATATAATGAACTAAAAGAATACGAAGAATAAATGTTTCTTTTATGATTTTATTAGATTAAGCGAGGCACGTATCATTAATCAAACATATTATTTTGTTAGAAATGGATATACCTTTCTACTGTATGGGAGAAGGAAGGGTGGGGAGAGGGGAGACTGGCTGTCAGATCGCTAGGATTCCGAGTGTCCACTTGAATGAGGATCTCATCAAGACCATGTCCCTCATACCTACATCCACACCCTAAATATTTGGAAATCGATTGACATAATTTTTCAAATATTTGATTAATAGATAACTAAAGGCATTTCCTCATATCAAACACTGCAATAGAAAGCAACATTTTGATATAGATTACTGATCGTTCAGTGCTCATCACTAACCACTTGTGACGTATCTAGTCGAAGTTGAATAATTAAATACTTAATGAAATCAATTAAAATGCGTTTATGAAAGATAAACACAAATGAGGTTTGTACTCTAAAATATGGTTAACTAGGGTACATTAAAAAACTGGGCACTATTAGAAAGAAAGAAGTGAAATGAGAACAATGTTCAAGTGTTTGACAACTAAAAAGCAGATTGAATGATGAATGGAAATAAGAAGTCGTAACGGTTAATAAGATTTCTGTGAGACTTCATCAAAATTAGAAATTAACTACTGTAAAATATCTAAATAAAATTGATTCTTGGATTTATAAAATCTATAAAACTGCTCATATGTGTCATCTTATTCTGGTCGTTAGTTATTAATGAATATTGCAATAGATATCGTGCAATACCATATTTCATCGAATGATTGACATTCATACTAAAGATTCGCACAAGAGCAGCCACCGTTAAGATGTTATTCTGTGACTTGCATTCTCCATTTGATGAATGATTCTATGAAATAACTAATGCTACGCTTTCTATTGAGTTTAAATTAAAGGCATGGCTCATATGAACCTCATTTACCGACATCATGTCAGAGGAGAGTTAAATAGATCGAATGAATTAAAAGACAATCATTCTGAAGTCAACTGAAAATGAAAGCCATTTAGCATCATCAAATATTAGCTGTTCTCCGCAGAAAAACTCATAGTGATCAATGCAGCAGTAGAACGAGTAAATATGAAAACTGGATAAAAAACTTCCAAAAATGGCGTAGACAACTTTCTCTTAAATTAATTTGACCTTGATTCTTATTTCAAAGAAATCAAGTAAATATCATCGACATGACAAAACATTATTGGATGGATGTTTTCGACTGAATAAGCTACCACAAAATGCAACAATATATAAGATTGTGATGATTGGAATATACAACAGTGAAAAAAAGCCATCGTCTGTTCAAAGATCTCTCGAAATTCGATAAGTTTAGTAGGAGTCGGCTTTTTATTCTTCGAAAGTCAGTACATCAATTCCAACAACGTCCTCTGATCTCCACACTTGACCTTTAAAATCTTATATCTGTTGAAACAGCACTAACGTCTTTTCAATATTCCCAATAGAAGACTCGTATATTGCGACTTTTTACGGATAGTAATTACAACAGCTGATTTCATGTTCTCGTGGACTTGCATGGCTGAATACTTCAGTATAGGAATTAGCAAGATTTTCGACTCAACAACAGTATGAACATTAGTGAGAATTATGTTGAGTTTTTTCCCCAGTAATAAAAAGCTGTATTCTGCTCTAATGAGAAAAGTCAATAATTCCAGAGCATTTTCATGATGTAAGACAACTTCAAATTAAATTCTAACTCAATTTCAATTCAATAGGATATTGAATTCATTTTTCATGTCATCCTGTAAAGTTTTATCTTTAGATATCTTAGAAGGTATAACTTCGATATGGCAATTTTCTTCGAGCTGTATAGTTTCGATAAATTGTAAATTCAGAAACAGTATTGATATTTATGAAATAGATCTGTCAAGAATTACGACAGTTTTTATTTCCAGATCAATTAAGAAAATCTTGTCTTGAATATTACTTCTATAACTTCTAACAAAAGACTGTGTCAATTTGAACTATTAGTTATGAATAATCTTCTTTTTTATCTTTGATTCTCCTACTTCGTTCAATTCGTGACTATTTTTTTAGAAAAGATCCACTCATACATACATGTACGGCCTTTCACAATAGAGAGTCTCATTTCATATTGTTTGGGATTGAATAGTTAATTCGAAAAGTATTAAATAAGTTATCGGACTGTATACTTAACTCACTTTTTAAACTATCAGCCATATTCAAGAAAATAGACTAATAAAATCTTCAGCGATTATTATTTTCTGAATTCATAATCAACTTCTTTAAACTGTCCTATAAATAAGATACACCTATACGTTATAGTAATGTCAAATAAGAATACCTTCTACTACTAGGTACAAAATGCCTAGAAGTTTTCTTTAATCACAAATAACATCTATTGTTATCGTCCGAAAAGTCGCACGATTTCCATTCTGAAATTCTTCTTTCTATTCAGTAATTACGTAACTTTCTTGATAGTTCTTCTATCGATTGATATCGAAAACATTTTATTCACGGATGTATAAGTGTCATCGACACCATTCACACTCTCAACCAACCACAAAAATGTAAAATTTTCTGTTTGTTTTTGAAATGCAAAGTTGTTGTGTCTAGTTCAGAAATACTAACTATGTCCAAAAGCTGCGCTTATGAATAAGATGACGCGTGGTTGACCATAAAATATTGACATTGATTACTTCAACAAGTCACCAACCACTTGTCAAATATAATTACTTTCGGTATTTGTGCTAACAGTACGAAAGAGCATGTGTCGAACGAAAAAAAAAAGAAAGAAAGGCAGCAGGTGAGTATTGAAAATGCACTCAAAAATATTCGATCACATGACGACCAATTTTTAATTCAAGGCAATAGTAGGATGATTGGTTACCTACTTCTTTTTTTCTTATTCTTATGGTTGGCATATTTAAAACTCAAATATTTTACACTTCGTGGTCCAGTGCCTGGTTTATCACCACATCTCTTTGTTGGAAATTTGATTCAAACAGGTTTATTATTCGGTATCAGACCATCATCTGAAGTCTACATATCGTTGAAAGAACGTTTCGGTGATATTTATCAATACTGGCTTGGCTTTATTCATTTCACTGTTGTACATAACAGGGATGATATTCAATACATTTTTGCGCATCGAAATATATACGATCAAGGAGAGGTATTTTTACAGAAGTTCAGCGTTTTAGTTCCCGATAGTATCATTTGTAACATAGGTATAGTTCATCTTGCTAGTTTCAGAAAAATAACTTGTGTACTGCGATTTGCAGGTGCCAAATTCAAGCGACATGGCGCACTCACGATGCCACTATTTCGTCGTAGCAAAATCATATCAAACATGGACATAATTATTGATGGTACAGATAAGGTATTAGATATGTGGCGTGCCAAACCATCTGGACATGTGCATACTGATATAATGGAGCACTCTCAAAATCTTTTACTTCAAATTTTTGGATTAATTGCTTACGATTATGATTTGGAAACGCTTGGTAACAATGGTTCAGGAAATAATAATGAACTGACCAAGGCTCTTCGAGATATCATGAGTATATTTCACATCATTTTATATGCGCCTAGAATCGTTGCAGTTATGTATTTGAAATGGAGTCCTCGATGTAGAAGAGCACAGGCAACCATCGAACGATACTTTAATAAAATGGTCGAACAAGAAATGGCTGAAAGTCCAGAATCGAGAGCATCAAGAAAAAAAACTTCGTTGATCGCATCACTTGTTAGTTCATTGCAGACAGACGAGAAGGCTGAAGCAGCTAAAAAAGAAGAAGACAGAAAAGGTGAAGCTCATAAATTTCATAACTATAGAATTTTGTCTGAATGATCACACAGAAGAATATCCCTACCGATTTCGTGATGAAACAGAAATAGTAATGATAGATAGCTATATGCATTCGGCAATTTTCATGCTTTACACGTTTCGTGGTTATTCTATAATTGTAACTATCGATAAGCATTGTTGCAAACAAGCATCGGTAGAATGCTTGTTTGTCCGTATTTTTATTTCTCAAACAAACGGGTACATCTTTGCAATATGGTAAAAGCAATAAATGGCGTCGTGTTGATAGTCTAATTAATATTGAATTGTTTTTCGCTATCAGACTCGTGATCAACACTGATCAGTCTACTCCGAAAATTTTGGCTAGAATTGCGACTCATAGTCAAAGTTCTTATTTTAGAAATGTGGAAATCTCTGCCGAAACAATGAAGAATAACCTATCGATCTAATTTGAAGCTATAGACAAATATGCAAAAGAAAATTATTGAGAATTTATATTTATGAAACTTCTCATAGGTACAGAATAAGATCACTGGAGAACTATACCAGACGTGTATCTATGTAGAGTAAATACTGCTTTTCTATATTATCTATGAATTCTTTTAATAGAATTATACATATGGAGCAAGATAATTGTTTATTCGTTTGAATTTACTTTTCGAGCGAATAAACAATAAAGAAAACAATCATTTAATATATAGCGACAGAGAATTGAACTCTTATTAAAATTACCAAGCGCTTACCTTCATATTTAACAGCGACGTGATACTTCCAGTTTGCAACATACCTATCGAGTGCGATGTTAAGATCGTTATACTAAGAACTAGAATGATACGTCATTATTGATCTGTTAAAAATGTTATTGTAAATATATTTTCATGATACTATCTCTTGCATAAAGCACGATAACTTTTACAATAGATAGATTAATCATTGATATCGAAGAAGACATAGTAATATTTATCATGTGGAATAAAACTATGGATGAAATAGAACTTTCATAAGATAAAACAATTTAAATTTTACTGCAAAAGTGGTCCACCATTCTAGTTTTGCATAACAATATATTTATTAGAAAAAAACGTCACCTTCATTCATAAACTTGATAACAGATCTGTTGCACTAGGCTAAGCGACAAATGAAGTTAACCGTACATACTTCCAGCTTCAATTAAGGATTACGTTTGTTTTTATTGCTGTTGGTATCATATTCTGCTATTGACAGGTCTATCCCGCAAGGAACTTTTCGATGAGGTACTCATGTTTATGATTGCGGGTTATGAAACGACATCTACGGCTCTTGGCTGGTGTATTTTTCAGCTGAGCAAGCATCCACGAGTTCAACAAAAGATCAAGAAAGAACTAATGGAACATAATAGTGATCAACGTATATCATTGGATTTCATTGATTCACTCGTCTATTTGGATTGCTTTATTAATGAAGTATTTCGTTATTCTCCAACTACGGATGGAACAAGTCGTACGGTCATAGTCGACGACTGTCTACCGAATAGTGGTACTCAACTTTACAAAGGTGATCAAGTGCTCATTCCAACATCAGCTCTAGCTCGAGATGCTCGCCATTGGAAAATCGATCCTGAACTGTTCTATCCAGAAAGATTTCTCAACGAGGATAAAAATCACCATCCATATGCATTTCTACCATTTGGAGCTGGCCATCGTCAATGTATTGGACTAGATTTGGCTCGATTCGAACTCAAAGTTATACTAGCTCGTATGTTACAGCAAGTGGCATTTGTTGATGGCGGCCCAGTGGTTAATGCAGGTGGATATGCTCAAGGTTTAACTATCGCGCCCAAAAATGTTGGTGTTACCATTGAATTCTATTGAAGCATAAATGTTCTTTATTCGCCTAAAAGAAATTCGTGCTGTTTACATAGTTTTTTCATGTTTAACACGTTAATCATTTAATTGCTCTTTGTCATGCTTTGATGTATTCTACAATGTGAAATAATATTCAATGTAGCGTTGTGCAATTTTCGATATTTGATGCTTATGCTTTTTTTCTGAATAACATGTGTTCATTGACATACGAGTTGATGAATCAGTCTTCTGTTGAACAATTAACATTTAGAAAACATTTCGGTTCACAAATTCGATCGATGAGATCTGTTCTATTAAAATATTTGCTCAATGTTCCGTGCATTTCGTAAACAATAGTATAATATTCATCAAGTAAATTTTTAATTGTTTGTGGATTATGTTTTACAGTTCATGAGTTACGAATTCAAATCAATTAAAAACTGCAGTCAGTTATTTATTTTATCATCAATTCAAAGTTTAAAAACTGATGAGTATTTATCAGATTTTATCGTCAGTTTTATTGATTTGACTGACAATTTTTATCTTTCAACTTTGTTGTTGATGAGTGATATACATAGTTGTGTACGCAAAATTAATCTTAGGATGTAAATTATTTTAAAATTCTTCCTGGCCTTCTCATTTCCTATTTATATCTTAAAACGACTAATTAGATTAAAAGATTGTTTAAGAGTTCTCCACAATTAAGAAACGCGGTGGAAGTATTTTATTAGTCACCATTAAACCACTTTTTGCAATATTGTTCTACACTTTGCTACTTTCTTGCCTTACAGAAAATAAGTACAATGTGTACACATATACGAAATATCAGTCGATCATAAATAGTCGCATTAGTATTGGAACATGGAATCACACTCATAAACGATCAGACCACTTGACGAAGATATTTAGAATCGACGTCGCTGAGATGTGGATGAACGTACAGGACCATATCATCTCGATCATCGACCAAGAATGACATTTTCTTCAGTAGGTAATTAAGAACCCGGGAGAAATCTTGTCGAGTGCAAACAACGATGAGTTTTTATTGGTTAACGCTTCCCAAAAAAGCATTCGATGTTCTTCTTCGTTGACGATCGATGAAAATAGACGACTAGCTTACCCTAACTTGCCCTTATTTTCAAAGAGTAATATTCCATATGGATGTACATGAATATTATTCTATTTGACAAAGGACGTTTCATCAGTATTCGATAGATTCCCTGTGTTACATGACAAGATCAAGACGGACATTTACGTTCGAGATTATCCTCTTGTTTGATGATTGAAGACGAACGATGGGCTTGTCACTATGTAGATGTAATACCAAAAGCAATGTATGCTCTTTCAGTACATAACTAAGCAGTCAATTTCCGTCAATCTTGGAGTTGCTCTCCTTCAAATATCATTCGTTTTTGATCGATTGGAATTTGAAGTATGGATAAGCAATTGAAACTTTGTATTTTCAATCGTGCTATTAGGTTGAACCCTGAGTGCGACCATTTTTCCATTCAAAACTTTAACGAACATTTGGATTGTATCAGAACGGTCTTCATGCGTGTGTACGAGGAGACAATTGTCACTTAAATCGATATTCATTTGATAGTCAAGCTCAAATATCATACAACCATTAATGGAGTTCAAATAAAATATTAGCTACTGAAATGTATTTCGTGGATCCTACGCATTGACAAATATTCTCTTTGGTTGAATTCTATTTTTCGAATTTTACTCACTAAATTTAACAATGGATTAACCCACCATGTTTTAGCGCATATATAATTTGAGCGTAATCCACAAAGATATATTTGCTATTCGATCAAATCACTAGATTCATCAACTATTTGAACTAAGACATCTCTATGTATCTGTTTGGATTCTTCTCATTTTGCTTCCTGCTTTTGTCTTTCTGGCTCATCAGAAATAACTGAAACAATGACTGTACTATCAAATGTTGCTTGAAAATGAAACATTTCGCCGTGTTTGCTGTCATTTGAAATCTCTATACGCAGTACAATGCAGTATAATCAGGTTTTTCTTCCTCAGAAAAAGCAATGAACAACGCACGGAAGAGTATCTTAAAAGAATCTGATATTCAGAATGTGCGGCAAATTAGGATACATCAAGGACATTTTATTTTTCTATGTATTAAGCTTCTGCTTAATCGAACGAACAACTGAAGTGTGATTTCGAAGTAATACATAACGTCATTTTGCGAGGTCAATTTACATACCGCATCTTGCGATTTAAGTAAAAAACGCATTTAGTGAATCAGATTCGAGCTATTTATTTTCAACAAGAAACAGCTTATGATACAACGAAGTGTGATTTTCGTATTTTGGATCTTCTCTACCATATCAACTTTCCACTTGTAGTCGGCTATTGCTGTTGAATTTACTGCACACTTAAAACACAATGTGACTAACTGCTTAATTCTTATTATGCTCTATGCTGAAAGAATGAGAAATCATTCACGTAAAACTTCTGTACCAGAGCTCGATTTATTATAGCCGTTTGATGATAAGATTTTACAACAGAAACATAAATCCCAACTACTACTGTAAATAGAGATCAAAGAGCAAGATATGATGCTATTCGAAGAAAACCGTAGCAACCAAGTAAGAATAAATGAGGTGAAAACAATTGGAGCAGTGCACGATCATAGAGTGCCCTCTGCTGAGGCATGACATAGACGAAAATAAAAACTATGTAACTTTAATCGTGCTCTCCAGGCATAACAGAAAAAATGAGTGCGCAAAGGATAACACTTACGAGACGATCATGTCATTTTGATTACGCATAACATCGCATGAAAAAGACTTCAGATCGAGCGATTAGAAGAAAATGATGGTTGTGAACCTTATTCACGCATATATCTTGATAAATATTTTGAATGAGCGTAGTTGATTATGTTCTTGACAACATCTCGCAGTATTACTTTTCTGCTATAATTTAATTCGATTGTAGCCGTTATTTATCGCTGGATATGATTTGGCAAGAAAAGAAGAACACTATGTGAAGACAACTTTATTTTAATCATTGATTAGGGTTAGGGCTCCGTGATCTTCACTTGTTCTAATAAAAATGGATCATCACTAGACCTACAGTCTGATGATGTGTTATACAATGATTGATTGATAAGTTAAAAAACCTATCGAACGATCGACTTATTACTTCAAAAGCAATACAAAGAGCTATGGCAACACGTTGCGCTCGTATTGACTCGGTTCGAAAGTAAAAAGTAGCCTAATAATAGTCTTTCTACTTCGAACAACGTGGCATTAAAATATCCATCATATTCTCAAAAACTCTACACAAAGGAGTAAAAAGGTCTTCAGATGAATTGTTTGTAATTTTTTTCTTGATCGCAGTATCCGGAATAAATTATTAGCTGCACTCAAACTGATAGTTTAACTGTCATCGATTTATGAATTTCTAGAGATGATATTGAACATGTGTGAGTATGAATGTGCGTTAAGCACAGCAACCACATCCACACTTTTTTGTATTCAATTTTCCCCCTGTCTACTATAAGAGATAGACATTTAACAGCAACCTGATTCGATAAATAATTCAATTATTTACGTAAGTTGGTATCCGAAATTCGTTGAAATCAACTACCGTCTGAAAAATAATCAGAATATATATACACATGTCAATTTCAAAACTACATCATGCCATTTTCGTCTTGTTTATAAAAGGCTTTAAGTTATCACTTCCAGATAAAAATGTATATTAGCTATGTATTTGTTTAAGAGTCTAGGAAATTTCATGTTCCATCAGCTCTGACAGTCTATAGGCTAAGTAGTCACTATCAATACTCGCATACCCCATCATGTCGTATCACTTTTGAATGAACATAGACAGAACCATAACTGGGGTTTGGTTGAATTTTTTCTCGCGTACAATAAAGAAAGAAGACGATGCAAGGAAGAATATAGATACATGAATACTTCTTTTTAAAGCCTATCACCATTGTTAAATTCGAAAACTCTCCTTAAAAAACCTTGAAGACAAAATCACAAGTATATTTCGTAGCGAAACGCAATACTTCTCGATGCGTGTAAGTTCATTAGTGTTCTTATTTTGAATCTAGTAGTTCCGAGGTTAATTGAGCTTTGGCAATGTGAAAGAGCTAAGTTTGCCAAGAATTAATTTAAACTGCATCAAATATATCAGACAATACAATTGGATGAGAAAGTGGCCAATTATTTTTGAGTCTCACCTTATTTACTGCATGCATCTATTTTTCTATTCATCAAATACTGTGTGCACTTTTCAACCCTGTATTTGTGATAGGGAAGAACGATAATTTTTTTCGCTACGTACTTCAATTTATACTTACAGCACACCATTTCTCTACAAATAGTAGTGTTCGTTTGGTGTAAACAATAAACAGAAAAGGTACGATTTATTTCTTTTGTATCGATGACAATGGATATACGTATAAATAGTAATGTTTGTTAATTTTCTGCCATTAGGTACTAAACATGACCATCGACAATTATTCTGTTCCGAAAGAAGCTATGAAGGTATTCCAGCTGGGTATTGTGAACAATCCTCTACTTCAGAATCTTCACAGCGAGTTGAACTCGGTTTCTCATCTTGTTAAATATCAAGGTAGTGATATGCCCAAGGTTCCTATCAACTGGCGATTTTGTGAGTCGATATCAGCTTTGCAGGGACTCGAAGCTTTGATGATTAATATTTTGAACAAAAAGAAGTACGACGCTCAACCTCAAACTGTACTAATTGACACTGATCATGCTAATCTCTTCAACATATCCTTGCTTTTGTGCATGATTGATCCTCATGGACGCCAGCTTAGTTACATGTCTCTCATGAATCCTTCCAAATACGAAGAATTCTTATGGCTTTTCCCAAGTCAATCATTTCACAACAGTCGCAACAATCTCTACCAAATGGCGTGTACTAACATTTATAAAACTAAAGATGGCCGATTTTTTAATCTGCATGGCAGTATGAACAATGAACCAACGCAAAAGATGTTGAATCTTCCTTTGTCAATGGATGTCACGGATCGACAACAGTGTAATAAAATTTATGCGGATGCTGTCGCTCAGTTCACTGCTGAAGAGATTCAACGGCTCACGTCCGATGTTTATGGTCAAGCTGGAACCATTTGTTGGTCCATTGAAGAATACAAAAAATCCGAGCATGGAAAAGCCAATGCTCATGTCGGTCTTTGGGAGACCCACTATATTTCTAATGCTTGCCAAGGACCATCTTGGTGGACAGCAACTGATGAGTCTTCGGCTCAACGTCCGCTATCAGGTTTAAAGGTTGTTGATCTCACTCGAATTATTGCTGCGCCAGTTACCTCTCGAACGTTGGCTGGTTATGGTGCTAGTGTGATGCGTGTTGTCTCACCTAATATTGATGACATGACAAATCTCTTACTCGATCTAGGCTGGGGAAAATGGAATGCTTTTTTAGATCTTAAAACTGATGAAGGAAAGACTGCTCTTCGTGAATTGATTATGGAGGCTGATATTATTTTAATTGGATATCGTCCCAATGTGCTCGATAAATATGGATTCAGCAAGGAAAATATACTCGACATGGTGAAACAACGTTCGACTGGTCTTATCTACGCTCAAGAAAATTGCTACGGTTGGAATGGGCCATGGTCTTATCGGTCTGGTTGGCAGCAGAACTCTGATGCTAATTGCGGTGTCTCACTAGAATTCGGTCGTGCTATGGGTCACAATGAGCCCGTCACACCAATCCTCCCTAACTCAGATTACTGCACAGGTGTGGCTGGTTTTTGTGGCATCCTCGATGCTTTAATGCAACGAGCTGAGAAAGGAGGTTCTTATATCGTTGATATTGCACTGAACTACTATTCTCAGTGGCTCGTCAATTCCGTTGGAGTTTATCCAGATGCTGTATGGCAAGAACTATGGGCTGAACATGGCAAGATGGTCTTCCATAACGAAGATAACACGATGTATACAATACCTATCTTGCTGCAAAGTTTGAAGAAGAATCACAGTGATTTGTTCAGTAATTCTGCTTACTATACTATCAAACATAACAAAGCCATGAATGAAGACTTTCGTATACTCAAAAGTTGCATTCAATGGCCTCAAGGCTCAGTTAACTTCGACTATCGTATCGGGGTCCATCCTAATGGCATGGATCAGCCTCGCTGGCCCAAAGATCTATCGGTTGAGATTGTCACTGCCAACAATTAGACTTAAGTTTAGGGTCATCATAATGTTAACTACTACTTTTTTATGTCAAGAAATCCAAAATTCTTTTTTGCCGTCGGTTACTTACAAAGATATACTCGACTTTCTTCAAAAGCTCGTCTGATAAAATCATCCTAAAATGACCTTCAGTATAGCTCACTAAGCATTCAGAAGATATCGATGAATTTAGAAATTTCTTCACTTTTTAACCTCGAATACTGTTTGGGGGCTTTTGTTCTGTTTTCTGATTAGTTACATTCATCATCGATTATAAAAGCACTTTAAACAAACCATACGAGTGTCGCATTCTTCATTTTTTAAATTGCCTTGTCTTTGTATGCAGACAAAAGTGGACGATTCAATAAGAACAAGATTATGATTTTTTTCATGAAGGAAAGGAGTGATATTGAATCAATAGAAAAGATTGTAAGATGAACATGTTTATCGAATCTATTTAGATGAATAATTCTTTTTTCTTCAGGTTTTCAAAAGATAAAACTATCTTCAAATTAAGAGTTTACATATGCAATCGCGACCATATGTTCTGTTTGAAGTAATTATCCATCGTTTATAAGTAAACATTGTGTCAACAGTAGTTTAAAAAACTGAACTGTTTCTACCATCTGATTGTTTTTAGTGTTGAAACTCAGTGTCAAGCCTTGTATCACAATGTAACTTTGCAGTCATTATCGGTCAAAACCGTTATGTTATCAGATTTTGAGAGATGAAGTATTTTGCAAAATATTTCATGCAAGAATTAATGTTTTTTCAAATCAATTTATTAACAGCTACTGTGAATCGAAAACATAGAAAAAAACGCTTTGAGATAAAAAAAAATTAATTGTGATATCTTCAAACTGATCGAGCATGTTCATACATGTAGCGTAGAACTACAAATGCAAAATGCAAGCTAGCAAAAGTAGGACAGAGAGAACGACAAAACGCGAATAAAAGCAGTGGTGGGGCGATCATATTTTCAGTTGATAAGAAAATAGCTGTTTCAATTCGTACTTCATTTTCGTACTAAGAACGATTTATTTTCGTTATAAATTATTTTTCATTATAAACTTTGATGAGAAAAACACTTTCTGTGGTTAGTCTGCATTGTCTCCCATAAAAAAAAGTACGTTCCTCCTACATGCTCTACATATATCCTGAACGTACTTTACAGATGTCATTCTTCTAGAAAATACTTTTGCAAACGACTATCATTATAAATCCGAAGAAACATTGCAACTTATTGTACGATTAATAATCCAAAATCCCTCTTACCATTCTCGTAATTGATACAATCAAATATCAATGGATTCTATGCAAAGTCACCCGAAACGCGCTATTCGTATTGCCAATGTGAGCGGTGCCATGTTTGATCCTGGATCTCATATGTATAATCAAGCGACGAAAGGTTCTATTGATGCCATCACAGGAGACTACCTGGCAGAGTTTAATATTGCATCGAACGCACAAGCCTATCGTGCTGGTCAACATCCAGGTTGGGAAAAAACTGCTGAAGATGGACTCATGCAAACTTTGGAAGTGATTGCAACCAAAAAACTCAAAGTAGAACTGAAACTTTATAACTATTTTTATCAATCCCCTAAGATTAAGTGTTAATTCTATGAAAATCATCAAAACAGATTAGACGTGTGTATGCTCATATTAAAAATGTTTAGAAACAAGTTCAGAGTTACTTGTCCATAGATTTTTGTTTTATTACATGTTCTATAATGAAAACGAATTCCTTTAATTACGAAATGAATTGTTGCTCATTTCTCTCTGTCAGGTGTATAGTTAACATTTATTTGAGTTGTATGTTTTGCATTGTTCAACTTGTATACACAAATTCAATCCATAGAGGTAGATTCTATTCGTTTCCTACGATCTTGTTGAATTTGACAAGAGATCGAACCAGGCTGATTTCAAGTTAACCAAAGTCTATCCGATTAACTTTCAAAAAGTCACAAGACAATCTAACGTCATCATTTGTCTACCTAATCGTGCAGCAGAAGTCTACTGTTTTTCTTTATTTTCCATTAATTACAACGAAAATTTTCTTCAAAGCACATGTTGATGAAAACATTGGCAATTTGAAATATTAAAAACAAATCGAAATTTAATTCGCCATTTACTTATTGTAGTTCAATTAATCATTCTTAATTTAAGAAATAAGATGAATTTATTTCACCAAATGCAGTCCATTCAAATGGTGGTGTTCAAAAATGCGTGTAAAACTAACAATGTCAACTATTGGTAGTAAGATTTCCTGTAAAAATTTAATCTTTGTTTCGGAGAGAGTCACTTGTAAAACACCTTTCAGCTCGGCTACATGGCCTGATATCGAAACGTCTCTATTCAACCCATCATTTTTATTATTGAACAAAGGAGCACACGCACACATATCTAAATTTTTAAGTAGTCAAACAATGAGTACATAGAATTCTTTTCATCAGAGAACATCATTTAAAATATGAAGTTCTAAGACACAAACAGATCTACAATATATGATGCCATTTTTACTGGTTCGTTTGTATAAGAGAACGGTACTGCTATAGCTCAATAAAAACGAGCCGAAAATCCTTTTTTCTACCGTATATTTCCTATACTTGATAGTTTCATGAATTCTATCTTGAATTGTACTTGCCAGACGAAGATATCCTGTTGTGATCTGTTCATGCACTTTAATTCTTGTCATTTCATATTCATCGAGGCCATTTTCTCTAGATATGAGCTCAATGAATAGTAACTAACACCAACTTTCTTTCTTTCTTTCTTTCTTTCTCTTTAAATCAAGGTTGTAATCAATGGTGGTGCTTTAAATCCGTCAGGATTAGCTCGAAAAGTCATTACTACTGCAATAGAGAGACATCTCGACATAAAAGTTGCTTTCATCTCTGGAGATGATGTTCTATCGTCTATTGGCAAATACTTGGACGCTGCATATGGACTCAAACATTTGGATGAAGAAAATATCAATATTGAACTTGACAAGAACACGAATAAATTCTTGAAAGATCCAAATAGACAAATTGTGTCTGCCAACGCTTATCTCGGTTCTCGAGGTATTCAAACTGCTTTGAAAGCTGGTGCCGATATCGTTATTTGTGGACGAGTATCTGATGCTTCTCCAGTCATAGGACTTGCAGCATGGTGGCATGGTTGGAACGAGACTGATTTTGACGCACTTGCTGGTGCACTTGTCGCTGGGCATTTAATTGAATGCTCGACCTACGTCACTGGAAGCAATTTCTGTGACTTTGATAAATATCCGATCGAAAAGTTAATCGATGTTGGTCTCCCTATTGCAGAAGTTGCATACGATGGAAGTTGTATCATTACTAAACATGAGTCTCTTAATGGCATTGTAAATGTCGATACCGTAAAATGTCAACTTTTATATGAACTTCAAGGAAATATATACTTGAACAGTGATGTCAAAGCCGATTTGACAAATATCAAAGTCACTCAACAAGGTTCAAATCGTGTACATGTCACTGGTGCTAAGGGATATCCACCGCCTTCAACTACTAAACTTGCTATTTACTACGTTGGCGGCTACCAATGTGAAATGACTATCAATGCTACAGGAAGAAACACGGATGCTAAATTCTTCTTTAGCAAGCTCCAAACTCGGCATGCTTTGAAATCGTTAGGTACTTTGGATCAATTCGATATTCTCGACTTTCAAATATATGCCAAGCCTGAAGATGATCCAACAAGTCAAGAACGAGGTACATCTCATATGCGCATTTTTGCTCAAGCCAAATCTCCAACTATTGTTGGTAGTCTTGCCGTAGCACTTACGCAATTTGCAATGCAACACTATTCTGGTATGCATAGTACTAATGATTTGAGAACGATTGTACCCAAACAGTATTTGGTTTATTATCCCGCTGTGATTGCTCAATCTGAATTAAAGGAAATGGCCTTTATTTTCAATAGGACAGGTGAAGTCGAACAAGAAATTGATGTTGGTCATGTTTCAGTTACTGAACCTTTGGAACAACGAGAAAATTATGACACAGAATATCCTATTGATTTAAGTAAATTTAATCCAGTCGTACAAGTTTCTGCTGATACTGTGGTTCTAGGACGAAGTGGAGATAAAGGAGGAAACATCAATCTGGGACTCTTCGTGCATGAAGCTGACGAATATGAATGGCTTTGCACTTACTTTACTAGGGAAAGATTGCAAAAATTGATTGGAGACGATTGGAAAAATTCTTTCTTTATCGAGCGGATTGAGATGTCACAGATCTATGCTATTCATTTCGTAGTCTACGGTATTCTTGCACAAGGTGTTAGTTCCAATGCTCGTCTTGATTCACTTGGAAAAGGATTCGCAGACTATATTCGAAGCAAGTATATTGAAATACCAGAAAAATTTGTTCTGCGGTATGCTGAAAAAAAATATAATGCCTAAATTTGTCTATAGTAGTACGTGACTTTTCTTGTTTCTCGATAGTTTTCATTTTGATTCACATAAAGAGAAAAATTCGAAAATATTTTCATGAATTATTTCGAATGATCGTCCGGCAAAACAGAAAAATTTTGCTCGAAATGAACACAAAAATTAGTTCATCATTTCTAGATTCGAGTATGAAGTGTTCACACACACATACCAACACTTGCTAAAGTAATCAAAGAGCAATTGAAAATTCTGTTGTTCAAAAATCTTCATGTGCAAAGAAAATACTTTAACTTCTAAACTAAACTTCACAGAGGACAAACAATTATTATTTTTTCACGCTTGTTCGAACGGCTCGTCTAGAATAATAGAAACAATCAAATTTATTAAAGTGTTAGTCTAATGTTTCTTTCCACTATTTATTGTTGATGCAAACATTTGTCGATGACGCAGTTGATCTCAATAGAAAAACGACCTTGATTCTGGAGAAAATGTTTAGTTAAAAAAACTGATGTATCCAAAGTCCATTATATGAAACTAAATCGTATGATGAATATCATGGAAATTTTCTCTAAAATAATACTTGTCTATATCGTGTTCTACCGATTCCAAACAATGGCATCACATGTTCATATTTGTGACTTCACGCAAATAATGTAAAACATAAACGATCATCATCTATTCTCTTACTATGTGGTCTACCAATTTTTGAGTCGGATTATTGATGTAAGTAAGAATTTTCTTTCATTTTTATACAACTAATATATATATATATATATATTCTGCTTATGGAAATTCAACATAATATTTTGATTTAATGCAAAAGAAAAAAAAAACCTTTAACAATCGAAGAAAAAAGAAAAGAAAAGATTCTCCACTTGAACACTAAAATTGTACACAAACAACAATTAAGTTTTTGTGACAAATAGTAACTAACAGATCATCAAATATAGTCACACATAAGGATGTTAAAGTAAAGACAAAAGAAAATGAATGTACATTTTAAGATTATTGTATTTGCATATTAGATTTCGATACTAAAAACAAATGAATGCGATACACTAAGGAAAATATAATTAGCCAATGTATAACTCGATTTGGCTCGGATTACGAGAGAAGAAAAAAAAAAGCATGTTGTTGTTTTCGTAGAGAAGAAAAAAAAAAGAACGAAAGAAAAAGAACACCGAGTTAAACATACACAGAGTCATTCTCTGTGAATAGAATTTAGTACATATATGTTGCTGTTGGCAAGAATATTTCTTAATTGTTTTATCACAGTAGAGAAAGAGAAAACGCATGAATTGCACACATGACCAATTTTAAATTATCACACGGACGTTTCCAGAGGTTCTTCCTCTTTCTCTATCTTTTTCGGTCCCTAAAAAAGTAAAATAAAAAAATATCAATATCAAAAGGGAAACGTTTCAATTATTTTCTTCTTTCTCTTTCTCGTGTCTTACATCATAGATCAACCGTGGATCTTTATAAGTTCCACTTTCAAATAAACGTTTACCAATATCTCGTCCCCCTTTATGCGTTGTTGTTGTTGTTGTTGTTGTTGTTGTCATCTGTGTTTGAATTAAAGGTATCGACTTTTCTTGTCTTGAAGGATATGCTTGTGGTAATGCAGATATGCCTTTCTTTGGAAGACCCAATACAGTATTTAGCATATCATCGAACACAATGGAATTTTCTATAGACAAATAATTCGAATAAAAAAAAACCTTGAAGAAGTTTAATGTGCTATTAGTCTTACCTTGATTAGTACTTGATTGACTCGATTGTCGAGATGTGAGTGTTGGATGATTGTTTGTACTATTTCCGGTACTATTCGATGATCGAAGTTGTTGTCGACCTAATTGTCGTGATGATGACGATGTATCTTTATTCCATTCATTGATTCGATTTTTAATTGATGCATGATCGGACTGTTGATGATCATCATTTGTAGATGAATTTTTATTAAAATTTAAATCACGTAGTCGTGATTCAAGATATCTCATAAATACATGTAAATCTTCACGAGTCTTTGATGCATCGAATTGTGCTACACGTGAACGTATATCATCAAGTGCTGCATGTATACGAGGATCAGTGGATGCTTGAAATCGTGCAAGTAATGCTTGGGTTTCACGATTACTATGTGCAGAAATGTAACCAAGGAGAAGATCGTCCGCATCAACATGATGTGTATTATAGGATATTTCAGAATTTTCATTTACTTGACCAGTATACCATTTCATAGACTAAAATTAGAGAAAAGATTTCAACACGATAAAACGATCGTTCAACTCATCAGACAACTATAACCAAGGAATGAAATACTATGATTACGATACTGATGTTAGTGTCCCAAATTGTGTCATTCAATAGATATTACGAATGTAAAATCATCAAACGATTTTTAGTCATTTCAAAAGAATGAAGACAAATAAATATTTCTCTTAATAACTATTGACTGTATGTTATATGAACCGTGAAAATGTTAGCTGAAGAGCATAGCCTCTCTTCGAAATATTCTATTTTCAAGGCAAACCACTTCTACAGAATATTTTGGAAAGGAAACATACTGTAATATTATTATGATCTTCCAATGTACTTGTGCTCCGTAGTCTACTCTTTCCAACAGTGAAAGTAGTGAACTGCTATCATGTTCCAGGCAAAAAGTTATTCAAAAGAAAGAAACTAGGTGTCTTCTGCTTTTTTGAAATGGATAATAGTTGTTTCGAGATCTGCCATATGATACAAAAAAGCTAATGTCGTCTGATTTATAGTCAAGTAGTTTTTCATAATGCTGGATGTCGTTCAATATAAATGATGATGAAAATGAACTCGAATTATTTGAAAAAAAACCTAAGGTGAAGGTTTTGAAAGAGTCAATTTCTGTTTTTTTTATTAGTTTACTTAAAGGTTAGCTTTCTGTGCAAAGCTGGTGTGTTGTAGAATTAAAAAGGGCACGTTCATCTTTCTGTAGAATGTTTAATGATTATTAACTCTATTAATCAAATGTTCAACTATCTTAGATTATCTATGTGAAGTTTGAGATCGTGTATAATTTTCTTGAATCTAATTCTTAATCATCATAGTCTATTGAGTGTGATTGTCTATAAATGTATCTTACCAACATTCGGGCATTTTCATCTGAAGTTTGTAATGCTGAAGATGATGTACGTGTTACAACTGATGTTAAATCTAATGGTAGATGTGATTGTTTAGTTTGATTTTGACTAACTTGATCAAGATGATTTTCGACTGATTTTGATGGTTGTGTTTTCGTTGTTGGATTATTTGAATTTTTCGGATATTGATCAATACTATTATATTCGGAAACATTATGAAAACTTTTTGATAAGCGTGCTTGTCGTTTAAATGTTTGATCATCTTGATTGTTAGTTTGTTGTCGTACATGAACAGCTCCACTATCATCAATCATATTTTCATCCGATGGTGAATATGTCGATGAAACAAATGCACGTAAATCTTTTGTTGATGATGATAAACTTCTTGGATTTATTTGTGTGTCATGTAGAGAATTTCGACTAAGAGAATTTTGTATTTGTTTAACTAGTGCATTCGTATCGGCAATTATTGAACGATGTTTTTCATTTTTCGATGCTGTCGACAATGAACGTGATGGTAGAGTAGAAAATGGAACTTTTGTTGTTGTACGTTTCGATTCATGTCCATTGATAATGATAGGTTGTGATGGTGATGTACTCACTGGTATTGAATCATCACTATGCAATTTTCCAACAAAATGTCGTGCTGATGGATGACGATGTGTTATAGATGAACTCATATTAAGATCAGTTCGATTCAATATATCATTGACAGAGTTCACATCGATTTTCTTACGTGTTAGAAATTTGTCAAGTTCATAAATTTTATTTGCTGTTGAAGACGATTGTTTTTCTTGTTGATTGTTATCGTTAAGTAAACGAATTGGTTTTAATGTACGTGCTGGAATCGGTGGTGGTGGTTGTGTTGGTGGTACATGAATTGGTTGTTGTGTTAAATTTGTATTTCTAGGTTTTGAATAATGATGCGATGAAGATGCCGATGATGATGACGATGAATCAGAATCCGATGAACATGAATGTTGGATGTGTTCAACGATTTCAATGTCATCATAAAATATAACCATGTCACCTGATACTTGATCGACTTCAGCACTACTATCCACTAGTTCATCTTGCTCAATAACCATGTCTGTGACAATTTCAATTGGAGGAATTACTGAGCGCTTAGTTTGATTTGATGATGTTTCAATGGACGGAAATGAAGCTTTTTGCTAAAACAATAGAACAATATTTAAACATGTCGTCGAAATATGGCACGCAACTTACACGAGTATTCATTTTCTTCATAAGAAAAGATTAGAATTTTATGCTCAAGTACTGTATCTACTTAATTATTAATTTGTCTTTAAAAATGTCATGACATTTTTTTCTAATGAGATAGAAAAAAGGTTAAGGAAAATGAAGAAGAATATAATTGATATTTCTTTTAATTAAAATAACCGAACAAAGGCGAGTTGCGATAAGCTTTGTTTGAAGATAAGAAAATTTTCATAAATACAAATTAGATTATTTTTCTTCCTGTCACGATAATATTTTCGTAATTTTGACTTTTAAATAGAGAATAGCGCATTTATTTTATATTTATAATCGTCTTTCATCCAACATTTCCTTTCAATTCCCAATGCGTTCTATATTCATTAAGAAAAAAAAAATGAAAATTCTCCATGGATCATTATTTTTCTTCTTCATCTTGTTACGTCGGAAGATCGAACAAATGAGTAGAGAGAATCTATCTTCTCTTGACGCAAAAGAATTCGACTAACAAGAAAAAAACAATCGAACTTCAAAAATGATCCATGTTTCGATTTAAAATCATCGAACCTCAATGATATTACGACCTAAAGATCGATAGCTATTCAGAAATTCGTCGTTTTATCCAAGAATCAAACTATCATGGGAACAAGAAGAAAAATGTAATTAATGATGTGAGAAAATATATTCTAATGTCCTGTATATTTCAAACGTACACAAGGGAAATTTCTCAAATGATTCAAATCGGAAAATACATTCGTTTGTTGACCTACTCGTTGTGTGGTTTGTGTTTCTTGTGATGCATTTGTTGGTTTTGATTGAGTCATTGATGAAAGTAATGGTGAACTTTCATTACTTGTATCTGTATTAGGATTAAGAATTAATTGTCGTTTAAGTTTATCATCATGATAATCGACATCTTCAATATCGTTCAATGTATCATCGACTTCTTCGGAACTTACACGTTCATATTCTGATGATTTTAATTTCGATGAATCTTTCTTTCGTGGTTGAACAATAGGTGATTGTGTATGAGATTTATTTGATATTGTTGAATTATTCATAACAATATCATCAAGATTTGTCACTTGTTCAATATTGGTTTGCTTATCAGAATCCGATCGAATTTTATGATTATAAAAACGTTGAACAGCTTCAACAGCTGGATATTGAGCAGAATTTTTCTTTGAATCATTGCGTTTCATATCGCTAACTTCTTCATAATGTGTACTTGATTCACTGCTTGTATCAAGATATGAATTGCCATTAAAATGAAAAACACGTTCAATGGCACCACGAATAAATTGTATATCAGGATTTGGTGTATGTAATTGATTTGTACTTGTAGTTGCTGAATCAATTTCTTGATAAATATTTTGTTGTGTGTCTTTTTCGATTGATGTTCGTTGAGTTCCATTCACTATTGGACGAACGCGTGAACGACTTGTTTGCGGACGAACAAGTGGTGGTTCTTCGTCGAATAACGATGAAGGAAATGGTAATGTTGGACTTTCATAAGTAGCATTCTGATGCATTAGTGTTGCCTTTGGTTTGCATATAGCTGGCTGAGACGCTGATGTTGGAATATCGTATGTAGCATTTTGTTGAAATACGCTTCGTTCCTGTTTGAATAGAACAGGTCGAGTTGGAACGTATGGTTCTAGTGGTGGTGGTGGTGATATTGGATGAGTTATTGGAATTTCATATTGTGAGAATGTTATGGAACTTGTACGTACTGCAGGTGTTGTGGCAATAGGTTGAGCTAGAACTTGTAGAGATTCTGATTCCGTTATCTAAACAAAATATCAACTATCTGTTTCTTCTCTTCGTATTATAGCCAATAGAAAAAAGAAAATAACAAAACTCGCTTATCTCTATCAAACTATTTCATTATCTATTTAGATATGCCGAAATCTATTTTCAGAATATTTATCTAATTGTAAGTGGATATCTATAGCATTAGTTTTCTTTATGATAATCCTCTTGTCGACAGAGATCATTATGATAGAGAGGGGGGGAGAGGGCAGGAAGAAAAAAAATAACAATAACCCTTACTGGAATCATTTTTTCAACAGAAGTCAATGTTTGCTGAGGCGATGTCGGAATCATACTATGTGTTTTATCTTCTTTATTTGTTGTTGTTGATGATGATGCATATAGATCATATGTTTGTCGATAATCATTAGTTGCTGTTGATGGTGAATATGGATTTGAATCAAAGAATGGATTAACACGTCGTAATGCACTTGATGAAACATTATCATAGGATGTTGGACTTTGATGTTGATGTATATGATAATGTGATTCACTACTTGTTGTTGAAGCTCGACTTAATGGACTAACAGGAGCACTACCAAGAAAATAATTCGGATTCAATGTAACGGCCGTTGTTTTATTATCATAATAGGAACCAACCGAATATTGACGATGACGAATCTTAGGCGTATAAACTAATGGACTTGTTAAATCTGAATATTGAGATAAAGATGATTCCCAGTTTTGAAAATGATCATTGGTATTAATGTGAAGTGTTGTTGAAGGTTCATTTATGGTTATTGTGGGTGGTATTGTGGCTGCTGTTGTATATAATGGTGGCAAAATATATATTGGTAAAACTTGATTATCATTAATTACGGTTGTTGTTGTTGTTGTTGAGGATGACGTTGAAGTAGTTTGTTTTTCATTTGGATTCTCATTTATTGATGTTTGCTCTATATTATCTATTATGGGATAATCAGTTGATGTCAAATAATCTGTATTTGCATCGATTTTGATCGATGTCTAAAATAAAAGATCAATATAATTATAAACATACTTTGATAAGACGTTCGAGAAATAGAATATAAGAGACTAACTTTATCGTCGGCAACAATAATTGATGATGTATTTTGACTATGATCAGAAAAACTATTTTCATGTTCAACTTCATAGAGAATATCTTCTTGTATAGGACGACGATGACTACCATTAAGAACACGATTTGTTGGATCATCATCACCATCATCGATTGATATATCATCTAAATTAGTTATCATTATTGATGGATTATGATTTGTATTTGTATCAAAATCGAATGGATCATTCGATGATGAATAATGAAATTCATTTAGATTTGTTGAAATTTTATCTTCCATAGTAAATATACGATTCGATGTTTGTATTGAACTTGGATTATGTTCATTTTGTTTATGATTATTATTAGTATTAGTATTATTAAATGTATTCAAAAGTTCATGATTATGATTATTTGAATGATGTGGTGAAAATATGAAAAATTCATCGCCAACAGCATTTATATCGATTTCACGTAATATTTCTTCATTTGAAATTTCACGTATATTCGACGAGTCTGTTTGTCTGGATTCTGTTTGATAAATACATGTCTCAATAGAACCATCGTACCAATTAGGATTTTCACTAGGACGTGAATCGATCGTTCCTAAACTATCCGTATTCGATGATGTAGATGTAAATGATGGTAATGATGCATTTTCCATCTCAACGTCTTCTGACGGAATAATGATGGATTTTTGTTCTGCCGTCGATAAGGCAACAATATCGAGATCTATTGGAATAGAATGAAGAAATAAATAATGATAAGAAATAAAAATAATCTATATGTGTGCACGCATGCGTCGTTATTTTTTTTTTCTGTTTCTTCATCATAGTGACAGTAAATATTCATTCTCTTACAATGACAAAAAAAAGTTCTCGTGTATGAGAGGTGGTAAAAAGATAAAGAAATAACATGTATGCACGTTTATATATATATATATATATACATATATTAAGGTTTTAATCATCGGAAAATGAGTTACATAGGGCAATGGTAGGCGGGTATTTCATCTCGAATGTCTCGAGAGACTGATTAAATACGATGCACTCTATCTTTCGATTATTATCGATGAAGAAAATAGAAACTCACTGTACACACTAATGTATTTAAACTCTCTACAGTAGTATATTAATCATTGGAGAGTAAATAAATCTTTTCGTCTATATAATTACCTTGATATGAAAATCTACATACGTTTGTTTGTGTCTAGAGAAAATGGCAAAAATATTTTCTTTTCATAACCACCATTACAACAATTGCATTTTTCACAATCAAAAATTTACTCGTATGTTTACACTTCTATCATCCACTTCAAATTTTGACTAACCTTTTTCATCTATCAAATGTTTTCACTGCACATATACGAAGTGCTTTCTCTCATCTGCTGTCAATAGAAAAATGTCTATTGTTATTATTTTTCGAATGCAAAAGAATGCCAATATTCTACTATTGAAATGATAGTTTACCTTCAGCATTCGGTTCTAATGTTTCAGCATGACTTAAATCGGAAAGAGAACTATGTGATGATAGTGTTGAATTCTCATCATTTAATCGTGGTGTTGGTGTTTCATATCCAGTTATGGATGATGCTGACGATGATGTATCGCCGACTCGTGCCGTGTGAAATGAAGCTGTTGATGGTGATAAACATCGTTCATTGACACTAGCATATGATGATGAATCAGTGGCGAGAAGATTTTTATCTATTGATGGTAAATTAGCTGAACGATAAGATTCGGCTTCTGATGTAAGACTCTTCAATGAATTTGTCCGTAGCATTGTTGTTATAGCTACATGATTATCTATGATAAACTGGGGTGGAATTGACTTGTCAATTGTCTCTTCTATGGTGGCTAAAATCAAAATAGAAAATAATTAAAATTGAAAACAAAATTGATTTTTTTCTTCTTCTTTATCGTACATTGTTGCACAAGAGTCACATCACATTCAGAAGACAAGTCAAGAGCGGATTCCTCCGTTGGAATTTGTGCTTGAGCCATTGTACGCGGTTTTATCGGATGTCGCACATTATCAATTTTGGTCGATAATGAAGATGAAAAATCCGTTGAATTTATACGTCCCGGATCTTAAATGCAGAAAAAAAAATGACATAGATAACACATCAAACATGAAAAGAATAAGAGGTCATTTAAATAGCATTACTATCATCGCCTATTGAGAAAGCCAGGGGCACGTACGCATGCTTGCAATCAAAAAAGAAAGAGAAAAAAAACTTCAAATGCAAACTCTCGTGTGTACAAATGAATAATATATATATATATATATATATTTACATCTATATGTGCAATCATTTCTATTCTTTTTTTGAGCAAAAGGAAGATACGAATCGATTGATGAATGATGATGGATGCATATATTAATTTGAAAGTCATTAAGAAAACATGTACAAATAAAATAATCGTATTCTTATACAGAAAAAAAAGGAAGGCGAGATAGAAATGCAATAAAACTATGTTAAAAAACATATGAATACAGATGGAAGAAGAAGAAGAAGAAGCAGAAAAAAAGAGAAAACGTGAATCAGTCATGAATACAAAGCCAAGGTTAATTTTTTCTCTTGCTTTTTACTTGATCACACAAAGATGAGAATGAAAAAGGAGACTGTCGACAGGTGGACGTATTTGCATGTTCGTTATTAAAACGAAAGAGACGAGCGACGAGAAAGAGAAAGTACAATGAAAAAAAAACAGAAAAGTAAAATGTGATTCGTCAAACAAATCATTAGGATCCTGCCTATTGATTCTCTCTGGCACTTGTCCATCTGATTTTAAATGTCTTCTTTAACAAGAACGATGAGTAGTTCCTTGAGGAACTTAATAGAATATGAAAAGAACAAAAAGAGAACATTTCGCTCTGCCAGATGTCTTTTTTTCTTCTCTGTGATGCCGGCTACTCTTAAAAATATATAGATATTCATAAACATATTCGTCGGTGTTGACATTTTTTTCTTGCTTCCTCTTTTTTTTTTATCATTGACATAACACATTCTGTTGTTTGTCAATATACATATTTTCTTCAAATATATCTGTATATCTACCTAATATATATACATAATAAACTCGTTATTCGTGTGGCATATTAAGGGTATCGTTCTCTTACTTGTCAGCATAGAGAAAATGACAACGAGGCACTACAGCAGTAATGGTTGTGACTTAAATAGTATTTGAAGGCAATAAAGTGTCAACAATGCATATATTACAATTTTTTTACTTACATATACTTTTTTTTTTTACAAGAATACATAATGAATAGACTATTCAATAACAAGAAGATTAGTCAAGGATCTTATGTCTTTTCTTCTTTCTTCGACAATGAAAGATAATCATTATCATATATTCATTTCATCATGCTCAATTATACTGAGCAAAAAGATTCATTTCAAATCGAACTCATTAACAGTAAATGTTCTCATTTTTGATAGCATTATATTTGTTCTTGTAACATGCATCACCAAACACACATATACACGCACGTTGGTGTGTATGTATGTACGGGGAAAAAAATGAATCAATTATCGCTTCGATAGACATGATGCACACTATCATAAATTGAGAACCTATCAAACGCAAAAAAAAAGAAGACAAGACTTGACGAGTAACTATAAATGACCGATCAATATTACTGTACTGTCATTTATATAGAAATGACATGACTTACAAGCGTCAATTCTATTTCGTCTTTTTTTTCTTATTTTGATCGATTACAAGCAGATGAAAACCAAATGTCCATTGAGTAAAACTATCATCAGACGTGTGTACACAAAAAATTCAAAGTAGGTTTTTGTTGATCATTATTCTTTGAATTTAAAATTTATAATGGTTAGAAAAAGAAAGCTGTCGAGTGTGTTATGTCGACACAAACTCTATCTAATCTGTATCATTACATAATTACGTTTTTATAGAAAATGCTGACAAAATTAAAAGTTCACATAAGCGTCAGAGAATATTTTCATTGAAGATATATATGTCAAATATTGACAACAAAAAAAGAAAGCCCTACTCACAACTTTAACTTACCCATTTTCGAATATCTTGGCAAAGGTTTCGGTGGTTCATTTGTATGTCCATTTGAATTACCATTCGTAATTATCGGTGTAAATAAACGTGGTTTGTACCATGTTGATGATTGAGCAACACGTTGTACACCAGGTGCATATGATGATGATGATGATGAACCATTTGGAGTTGCTAATCGTCGTCCATGAATAATACTTGTACTCGTATCATAACTGGATGTTGTCGAATCACGTCTTAATGGTGGTTTTTCTGACCACGAACGACTGGGCGATCGATGACGATAAGATTGTCGATGTGTACCATTAGATAAATGAGGTGAATTGATTGATGACGATACTGATGTATCAGGTGTATCATCATTATTATTATTATTATTGTTATTATTATGATTAGTTCGTTTTATGCGTGGTACATGTCCATGTGATTTTGTTTTCCGTAGTCCATTGTTTGTTGTATATTCATGATTAAACCATTCTGGTACAAGAAGTTTATTAAATGAAGCACGTAAACGTTCTTCATATGATGATATTTGTGAAGTTTTTTTCATTTTATAAACTTGATCAATAGCATCGAAAACACTCTGTAAATAAAGTTTCTCTTCAAAACGAGTCATGATAAATATGTATATATGTATGTTTTTTTTATTGGATATAAAGAATAATGTTCGTATTCACACGTATATTGAATACAATATGATCATATGAATATAAAATAAACCACTCCGAAAGGTTATTGATGTTCACAATGATATGAATGAATGAATAAATGTGCGTGAAGTAACAGTATTCATATCATTGTATATCGTTCGAAAGCATATTTAAGCGGAAGTTTCTTTCTCTCGTTTTTTCGTATACGAACGTGAATGTATATATATATATACAGACACATACAATATACAACGGACAGAAGGTCGATGTGTTCAATTATAGAACAACGCAAAGAGAGAAAATGGGAAAGAAAAAGACAAATGCCGATAGAGTAAAAAAGAGATGTGGGTCGTGTTCACTGACCAGTCTCGTCAGTTTATTCTCACACAATCGTCTGCTCGTCTCGTTAGAATGTGTATGTTGAATGAATTGCAAAGAAGAAGAAGAAGAAGAAGACATGGGGCGTTCGTGCTCATGTTTGAAACGCAGATATATATAATCTAGTCAAACGACGAACGCGAGAAACAGTAACCCAAAATTAGGGTGAGCCAAGAGAAGAAGAGGGAAGAGAGACAAAGGAAAAGAAATCGATCGCTTCGTGTTCAGTGACGTCGAAGACAACACTCTCGTCGGTTATGAACACAGCGAGAACGAGAAAATAAAGCAACAGAGAGAGAGAGAGAGAAAAATGGTATTTAAGATATAATCAAGTACTATTACTAGACTAGAGAAATACCGTCGAATGCTAACTACCTAGAGAACTATCATCAAACGACACGTTAACCATCGTAAGCAATTGAAATGAATGAATGAAAACGATTATTCAAATGTAAATTACCTTAACCTTGTTTTGTGTTATAATAAGCTATCGATGAAAAAAGAAATTCTTCTTGATGCAAATGATTCTCTTATCACAAGTGCATCAGATATCGATGATTTTACTTGACATTTTTCTTTACTTTTCAATAGAACCAATGAATATAAAGGATACTTTGAATTCATGAAAATAGAGAAAGTTATTTCTTTACTTTTTTTTTCTCATTCGCTTTCGTTCATTTCAATAATATCTGTGTGTAATCGTTGACCATCAGAGCAATCCGTAATCATTATAATGGGTAATATGGTAGTAGTTAAGGGTGTGCTACATACTGATGACTTATCATCAATAATGCTCATTGTAGCTGAACAATGTTCTTGTTCTTTAAGACGAACATATCGTTTACTTTTATGTATCGTTTGTTTATTTTTACAATTGATTGGATAACAATTATCTATGGGTTGTGTATTTGTTTGACTCGATATTTCTTCGCAAGACATATCCTTGACATTTGATGCGATAACTATTTCTTGATGAGTATCAATTAGATCTATTCGTAATGGATTGTAAGTTTTTAAATAATGCTGTAATAGATATGCTTTAGATTGTTGATATTCAATGGAATCATTAGCAATATTTGAATAACTATGAATAGTTCGAGTTGTATTTTCATTGTACGAAAAAGTTTCTATTTGTGTACGATCAAATGTTGAATTCTTAAATGAAACAGGACTATTGGTATGAGAAAGTATTTCTGTGGATCGTTTAGATTCATATTGATTTGATGATATAACAAATATTCGACAAATTTTATCAGTTTTAGTTACGGATGATAAGTTATGTTGAAAGAATTTCAAGTTTTTTATACATCGCATCAGACAATGATTCATCCAATAGATTGTAATGAATAATATCCAGAAGAGAATAACCTATGAAAAACGATTAAGTATTGAAAAAGAAAACAAATAAAGATAATTGATAGGAATAATCAAGATATGTTTATCTTTCGATAGGAAAGAATGAAAATAGGTGCCTAAGGCAAGGTTTGCTTACGATGTCTATTATTAATCTTTTATTATATTTTTTTTTCTTGTAGTATTAAACCAAACGAAAATGGAATCTTTTACAATCGAATGAATAGTTATATAAATACTATTGATGACAAGTAAATACTGGGCCGACAGAACATTTAGTTTCTCAATTCTTTTTCAATGAGCCATAGAAAATTGTTTAATAGACTTGAATGAAAATATCGCATGACGGATGTTTATTCGATTGAAGTTTGACATGACACTCGGATAATATAAAGTAAGATTCTTCTTTCAGTGAGAGTAGTTCATACGTGTTAATATAATTATCTTTTTCAATTAGTTTTTTCTTTTCTTCATATGAATTGATTATCTTTGATTGAATTTTTAAGCTAACAGTTACTGTAACTTTTTCATTACAAAATATTATACTTACAGTTGAAAGAATAAAAGCAATTCGTTGAAAAATCGTAAATGATAATATATATTGTGTAATTCTCATTTTTTCATGAGTGTCAATCATCGACTAAGTTTTCATTCAATAAAAATGACAATATGAAACGAGTTTCTTTTTCACATGAGTAAGAATCATCTAAAACTTATACGTAAATGAATTAGAATATGAAAAGAAAGATGATTACTTTCTTTTTGTTGTTTTGTGTCTTCCACAAACATAAAAGAATGTTATTATAAAGAATTGATTTCTGACATTTGATAAGCATAGATCGAACAAGTATACATGGACATGCTAATATGTTTGTTTTTTATATAAATTATTATTGAACTTCCTATTGTGTGAGTCAAACATTTTATGCATGATACTAATGGATATAATTACGTAGAACTAAAATACAATTTTAGTGACGAACTTACATAGTTCTGTTTGTTTTTGTCATGAGAAGTTATTTGTCTAAGAGAATTTAGTTTTATTATGTAAATGAGATAATGATTAGTACTCGTTGGGATCGGAAATAACATCGTTCGTCAATTATTCGTTTGTTGATGTCTAATGTTAACACTAGTTTTGCAGACATTCATCATTCATGTAAATCTTTTCTTGTTCTCTGTCTCTGTCTCTCTTGTGCTAATCTTATTTAGGATTTTTGAAGAGATCATTGATTATGATAAGGAAGAAAAACAATTTTCTTTCTTCTTCTTTTACTTATCTTAATAATCGACAACTAAAGTTTGATTTCATATGTATGATTAAAGATTCCAGCATAGAAAACGCTTTGATTTTGTTGTATTGTGAGTAGATCTTAAATAAATTATACTACCATTAGTGAATCAAGAAAAGAAAATTAATATTCATAATACTATGTAATTGAATGAGTGGAATAACAACATCATCATCGTATACAAGGACTGTGTATTGTTAACCTATTTTTTGTATTGTCATTTTTTTATCTAGTTGAATCGAATCAATTAAGACGAAATTGTATAACATGAATAAAATACTATCGCATTCAACAATCTTTCAAGGCTTGATCCATATTCGATTTCTAAGATGAAAAATATCAAACGTCTTTGTTTTGTTGTTCATATATAAGATATTCGATCTTATTTAAGTTTTTCTTTTTAATTATTCTCATTGTTCGAATATCGATTTTCAATTCATGTCTAACATCACAAATACAAATAGGATTACTAATGATTGTTTGAATAAAAATAATCAATGAATAATACTCAGTAGACAAACTAGACGTTCTGTGTCGAGTATTAACAAAAGACATAATACTTATGTAAAGTCTACAAATGAACGACAACTATGTGTATGATGAAGAAAATTCTATTGAACTAAGATTCAGTTCTGTTTCTTCTTATAAAAAAAAGTCTTACCTTTAAAATAGTTCGATATGAATATATTGTTAATCGTCTACAATAGTGAAACTCAAGAATTATATAGCAGTTATTTATTACACGTGACTATTAGAGTTAACTTGAATGGATCTATATAAAATAATAAAAATAAAAGTAGTACCATTCGAACTAATATTTTACTACGTTATGAATACTTCGATGCATTGAATTGCATTGCATATTTTCCTGTCAATTCTTGCAAGTTGTCTCTTGATAAAACCTTCAAAGTACAAATTGAACTGTCGCTTATAGTCACAGCCTGAGAAGAACTGTAAAAGTTTCAGTTCAATGATTTAGATTAGTATAGTTTAGTTTTGATCCATATTATACGTTAACCAATTGATTTTTTCAAGTAGTTTTACTTCGTAACCAATTAAAATTTTATCTAGAATTATAGCATTAGCGTAGATAATCAGTAGTTAGTGATTCTCAGTTTGATCGTGTATGTCGAGTTGAGCATATTTGATGTTTAGTGAATGGAAACGTAATAGATTTATACGTATTACAAGAAAGTCATGATAAACATTGAGTTCTATTCGAATGTTTTCGAATTTATCTAATAATCTCGTTGACAGATCGATGACTGTCTCTGATCAAATATGGTAGTATTGTATCAAAAACAACGTCTTTCAGAAATTGCATTGAATTATTCATAGCCTACAAAATAGTTTTGTCAATGATCTATGACAATTTCTGTGGATTTCTCTTCACGTTTCAAAATTGAAATGTTCGAATATTTTCAGTTTCAAGTATGTACGTGCATGTTGAATGTTTGATTCTGAAATCATTTCGACGTAAAAAACCATCGGACAGTATCAGTATGATGTCAGACTCGACCAATTTGATGTGTAGAATTATTACACATCTATGACTGACAAGTCCCATAAAAATACTATCATAAAATACCACAAAATATATCCTACAGTTGAATATAGATGAATTCTATATATATATATATTATCTTCGAAGATTCTTTGACCACAGAATCCACTTGATATATATGTTCATTCGATTATTGTTTATGTAATGAAACAGTTGTAACAACAATGGCCTAGTACGTAGAAGAGATAAAGGTTGCTATGAAAAAAAAATTGAATTTTTTTTAATGTTATTCATCTGTACGAATATATTTCATTACTCTCTTTAGGTCTGTGCCCTTTTATTTTCTTTTTTGAAAAAGTACAAAATAAATTTAACTAAAAACGATAATTTATTCAGTCCACAATTTCAATGTTAAGTAACTAAAAGAATTAGATATTGACTGACTATCATTCATTTACGCATAGGTTCATTAAAAGTTTCGTAAATGAAAATTATCTGTTTATTTCAAAAATTTCAAAGAAGACTACAGAAAGTAACTGTATTATACAATTCGATACTCTAGTCTCGAGTTCTTTTGTTGAGTCAGACACGCCAATAGCAAATTTATTGTGTGAGACCTTTGAGGAAGGCCGAAGTCAGCTGTGCTTTTCTCGTCGTATTCAAACAGATCAGCAGTCATTCCGTGAAAGAAGAGATGTCTAGACGAGGAAAATGCACATTGACAGAATCGTTCGACGCTGCATGTTAATCTGTGCATATCATCGTATGAGTCTATTGGAACATACAAACTCCGTATCTTATCATGTTTTTCAGGTGATTTTTCTTTTTGATGAGTCGATTCTTTCCACATGCAGAGTTCTATGATGAATATCAATAAGTCAAATTTATTGTTCTCTTAAGTAATGCGCATTATCGAATTTAATGTGTATTCTATTTCTAATTTAAAAATGCAGAATTATGATATAAGATAACTTCCACATATAGATTGGACGTTGTTGTATAAGATCCTTTAGAATTTTCTTGCATATATGCTAGATAATTTTTACAATAAGCTTATTGACAGAAGTGAGAAAGAGAATCGTTCATGATGAAAGAGGTTAAAGCTTAACACATGTCAAGGAATCACACGGTTTCAATAACTAGATAGTTGAGAAACTAATTCATACGTTCTCAATAGTCAAAAGATAAAAATGATACAGAATCGCACAAATGACAGTTCGTGTTTCAAGAAATTGAATAGGTTTTCAGAAATCAGCAAGTCTCCTCAAGTTTGAATGATGAATGGGCAATTTATTAGATTGATTTTTTGTAGAAAAATCATGAAAAAGAGATTTGATATCAAGAATTTCTCATTCGATTATTAAAATGAGAAGTACTGAAAGAGGAGAGAGACGAAAAAAATTCGAATAGATCAAGCAATGAATCGTTATGCCAATGATTCAAATCGCATTCTTGAACGATGATATCGATTAAATTCATTTTTCACTTAAGATGTGTAAAACTGATTTCAATTACAAACAATTGCCAATGCTTATTTTCAAATATCACATAAAAGTCTTAAAATGATAAAAATGTATTACTAATACCAGAAAAAAGGTTATTTTGTTGTCTCATTGGATTTCAACAAGATAATGTCAAATGATCACGTCTGTGACACCTACCCATACATTCAAATTGAATATTGTACTTCTAGCTATCCTTATAGTATGATAACTGAATGTCAGTGCATAACGTTTTACGAAATTTAAACATAAACGACAAAATAGACTTTTTCAAAGCTATTATCTAAGGCCTTCAACAAAACAATAGTATATTTGTTTTTGATAAGAGAATGCTCGTAACACTTTTTTTGTGAAATTTAGTAAGTAGCCTTTAAACTTTAATTTACAATGATGTATACAAGTTTTCGTGAAAATATAATACTATTACATCAATGGTGCAAATATTCATACCATTTAACTCAACACATTCACAAAACAATATATAATTGCATAATAGCAAATCACTATGGAATTTATTTATATATTTTTCATTCAAATTAAAATAGATGTCTCTGATGTATATCAATTATTGTATATATCATATGCTCCGTTGTTTGACTCAGATGTTCTTTGAGAGGCGGATCGGTGTTTTCACTTTCTTATCGAGAAAAATTATTCATTATGACCACGTATTCATATGAGATTATGCAACAAACACGTTCTCGAGTGACTCGTTAACTATACCCTATTTCACTTCTCTTTAGTTTTCATACAAGTATAGCTATGAGTATCAATTGGTCATATGCTTGATCAGTTAATCGCATAGGATCTGATTTCAGTAGTGTTGCTAGTTACTCTACGAATATGTTCATCGAGATTCCACTTTACCAATGTGCAAGTCTCTCTCGATCGAATTTTGCAACAAGTAAGACATACCTTTATTCGATACTATATGCGAGATAGCGGGCCTTGATATAAGCAAAATGAATGCACTAGAAATATTATGAAAGAGTATTGTTCAAAATAAGAGTCGATTGTAATAAAAGAGCATTAAATGGAATTTTCTCCCGATTTCTGTCTACAGTAAATCTAAATTTTGATTATATTCGACAATCTGATAGTGACAGAGTATAAATTTCATTTCGCCGTTCTCAATAAGACAGAATTTATTTCAAACTTGGCCAATTTAGATAAATTGTGCTGAATGTTGCACGTTCATTTTGATCATCAAACAGTTAGCTATGAAAGTTTTTTTTATTAATCTCGAGATTTTTTATATATTGCACAGAAGAAAATCATAGTGAGAGTTGTAACATATGACCTCCCATTCTGGAAAGTTTCATCATTATCATTGGAAAATCGTTACTTTCGGCATCAACAATAGTTTATGCCATCGATTAATAGCTCTGATCTAAACTTGTTCTTTATTAACTACGGTATTTTATAAATGTTGTATAAGGATTTCGTATAAATATTATAACGGTCATTCAGTACTTTTTTCAGTCAGAATCTAGTGTTATGAAGAATGTGATACTTTAAAATTTACTCGATAGGTTGATTAGATCTTTCACAACCTGAAAGAATCCAACCTCGTGTCGTATTCACCGAAATCTTAACCTATATTACATGGTAATTTCATTTCCTAGTTCCCTATCTTCGAAATTTTTATCTAAAGCAAAAACATTTTCAGAGGTTTCTTATCCATGACAGAAATGCATTGATCATATTAGTATTATCAGTTTTTGAATTATTTTCTAGATTTTGTTTCTTCCTCTGAAAGCAAAACAATAATCATGGCCTGTGCATATATGTTCAAGTATATTGTCATTGGCGATATGTGTAAGTTTTAGATACAAATGAAGTCTTTGTTTGTTAGAATACTTCCCTCTCTGTTTTATCGTACAGCTGTTGGTAAATCATGTCTTCTACTTCAATTTACCGATAAACGATTTCAACCTTTACACGACAGCACAATAGGTAAACAAGTTATTTCCCATACAAGAAAATAATCAATATTATCAGATTACAACATTTCTAGGGGTTGAGTTCGGCACTCGAGTTGTCACTGTCGATAAAAAACAAATTAAATTACAAATTTGGGATACGGTATGCGTACGATTTTGATTTTCATAGTATCAATTTAAGTTTGTAGGCAGGTCAAGAACAGTTTCGTTCAATTGCGCGTGCTTACTATCGAGCAGCAGCTGGAGCACTTCTCGTCTATGATATCACGAAGTATGTACAGAGAATTTTTGAATTTTATCTTAATTTTCTTAAATAGACGTGAATCATTTAACCATTTAACAATGTGGATGAATGATTTACGAAATAATTCTACGTCAGACATGGTCATTGCGCTCATTGGTAATAAAAGGTAAGTTGTTTTCGTCAGATTTTGAAATTGTCTGCATGATCCTATTTGTTGCAGTGACTTTTCGGATCGACGAGAAGTTCAAGAGGAAGAAGGTAAAAAATTTGCCAGTGAACATGGCATGATATTTATGGAGACATCAGCTAAAACAGCGGTTAATGTCGAAGAAGTATGATTTTGAATCGATTTCAAATAAAACAATGCTTTTTTTTAAATTGATCTTCTTATTTAGGCATTTATCAAAGTAGCTGCTGAAATCTGCAATAAAATCAAGAGAGGTGATTTAGATATTACGGACGAAGTGAGTATTTGATGATATTGATTTTCGATTTTCAATATTTTTCTTCATGGAATTTAGAGCAACGGCATTAGACCTTACCGAAAGACACTAGTTGAAGATCCCGATATTCCGTCTAATCCGAGTTTAAGTCGAAATAGTAGTTGTTGTATGAAAAATGAGCACCCATCATAATGAATACAATGCTTGCGTAATCCATTTTTTTTTTTTTGCATATACATATATCTTCGTGTATGATTCAATCGTCCTTTTAATGATATTTACTAAAGTTGTGTACAGATCGATAAAGGATATGGAATGAAAAACAGATGTTCAAATCAAGAATGCTACTTTAACCTATAAATAAATACTATCAACTACACTTAGTTTAGTAATGTGTCGGGGGAAGGGAATACAGAATGCTCATATCATCAATCGTGCCTAATTTTCTATACTTCGTCCTCATAAGATAATCATTTGTCTTGCATTCTGTACTGCAAGCATGTTGTCAATTCGTAATGTCAAACTTCGATTTTATTTCATTTTTAATAACCATTCGTAGTCAATCCACATCGATATATATATATGTATAATAAAAAGAACAGAAATATATATTCTTGATAACAACATCGGAACATCGAAATAAAGTTAAATGTCTCCCCGACTGATAACAAAACAATTATTGGAATGGCATCATAGAAAAGATCTAACTATATAGCTATTAAGCAATAGTTTACGCAATGGCCCATGTAACCATTTTTTGATTTTCGACGCGTCTCCGAGCGTTTCGGATTAATATCACTGAACGCGTCAGGATTCGTCCAAAATGCAACATTTTCGAGCGTGCTAACGCGTTTGAAAGATTGAATGCGAGTCTAAACGCGTATATACTGACACGTTCCAACGCGTTTAGTACTATGCAAAAAAATTATAAAAAAGCAGCTAACACCGTGAGATAGGATCGAATTAGCATGATATGGCGAACCATGATATAGCATTCAAACACTTTCAGCAACAGACTGAAAATTGTTTATAGTAACAGCTTGAGCTAAGATTCGAACCCATGATTCATCGATTACAAACCAGTCGTAGCATCCATTGAACTATATATCAATCGAAACTGATATTATGCTCATGAATTACATGAATGAGTGTTTCTACAAGATTTCTCGCATGCAAGAGTCGGTAACTAGATTATTTTTATTTTGTAAAATTAATGTAAATAAAAATTCTATATAAATGGTATCAAGAAAGAACAACATCTGATTTTTTTAAAAACCAAGAAAAACAAATTTAATTCCTTACTGCTCAAAAAGGAAATCAATTTTATTGTAAAATGATCTCTTTATGCGATAGATGAATAGAAAATCAGACGGTGTAGAATTACTTATTATGCCTTTTCTCCTGCCTAAGAATAGAAGAATATACGATTACGATTACGAATAAATTTTTTCTGTGGAAAAGTGTAAAAGGAAACTCTAGTCGCTACGTTTTTTAACTACATATTTTTAGTTTTACAAGAAATTCGCTGAAAATTAAATCAAAGACTTACGCTCAAAAAATGCTTT
>OENT01001006.1:0-62146 GCA_900239685.1 Rotaria macrura
AAAAAAAAAAAAAAAAAAAAAAAAAAAAATATGTGTGACGAACAATTAACAATTTAATTAATTCAATAGATCTGTTCATCGAACAGAAATGATTTAGATGTTTTCATATGAACAAGTTTTATTTCTATCGCTTTTGTTTTGATACTTCAATTTTAATACAGTTTTCGCTCTTTTATACAATGTTCCTTGTGAATCATACAATTCAACGATCATCAGGTTATTCATTATATCATATAGTATGTATATACGTATATGTTGATTATAATGTGTATAGAAGAAAAAAGACGAGACAGACGATAAGAGAAAATGAAGGAAACAGAGACAGTGAGAGAAAGAGAAATAAAAGTCTAAATATGCATGACAATAGCTTTACCTAGAAATTAACGTAGACTGTAAGCCGAGGGTTAACGTTTCTTGTCTAATTTATTGTCGTTCATAATCATAAGAAAAAATCACTGATTTGGTTTAGTTTCTTTTGTTAAATTCTGTTTTGAATGTCTACGATAACTATCCTGCCATCGTTGAGAAGATCATCTAGACAATCAGCAAAATTTGCCAATAATACGCCAACTAATACCGATGAAGAAGTGTCTTCAAATCTTTCGCCGGTACTAGTACACTTTGTCATACGTTCGTCGGGCGACACGTCGACACAATACCTTTCGTCGAAATGGTAATTCTTAACGATAATTTATCATACATAAACAAAAGATTAATTAATTGAATTACAGAATTTAGATTGGTCTGTTATTTAATTTTCCTCGTGTGCAATCTTTTCTTTGCCTCATTGCTCAATAATGTAAACTTTAAAAAAAAGAAAAATAGACCTATCCAATTTCTACTCGTGTGCTTTAATTGATAGTAAAAAGACTGCTAGATTTTTCTCCGCAAAGAATTTCAAGGAAGTTAATTAAAGAAAAGCATATTTCTCTTATAAGCAAAATACCTTCGACCTGAAAGATTTTTTGCAATCGACTAAAGCATTCAAAGCATTTCATTGATAGATGTATCAAAAAAACATATCAGCATAGATAGAATAAGAAATTAAAAAAAGATACTCTAGTTTTTAAGTTTGGCATATGCTTTTAAAAATGAATGATTAATTTGTAGTTATCTTAGAAGTGGTCAAACATGTAAAATAAAGTTTTTCCCCATAAATTCTGTCGATATGAATTTCTAAAATTTATTTAAAATTAACCTTTTCACTGTAAACGAAGTCAGTAAGGTTTAAAGAAAATTTTCTTTAATTGAAAAGTCTCATAAATTCAAAGACGCCACCTGTACATAATAATGATACAAAACAATAATGTTCCAAAATGTATTACGATTATTTTTATTTATAGTCGCAGCATGAAAAATTGAAACCAATACGAAAAGTTTTTAAAACTAATTTATGTTTTTATCAAATATATTTTCTAATCGCAAACAATTACTCCAGAGATATTGAGTGAATGATGAATTTCGAACGAGAGCGAGTTTCATCTTAGTTTAATTATAGTTTTCTTGAGGTCAAAATTTTCTCAAAAATTATTTCTTTGAAATACTTTAGTTTTATTTAGCAGCAGATTACTTGAACTTTAAAAAATAATTTCTCAAACAGTATTAATAAAACAAAGCTATTTTCTACTCTGAGTGTATATTCTACCCATTATGTTACTCTAACAATTACATGGTAGAGTATATATTCGTGTAATTAATTATGTAACAGACTAAACAATATGACTTAATCCAATTAAGTTCATGTTTTCTTTTAAATACGGCGAATTTATCGCAACTATTCATCATTGCGACGAAGTGAACACGATAGAAGTGTCGTGCGACGAAGTGAGCGGTCACCCGCAAGAAGAAGGAAGAAACAAATAGAAAATCAGTAATAACTATAACAATAATTCCAAAATATTTTCATTCATTGCAGATGAAACTGGTACAGATTATGAACTAACAATTAAACTATCTAGTCAAGTTTCTTCCGTTTGGAGTATGCAACACGAACTGATGATAAAAATTATGCTAAGTGTTTATTGTGTGAAAAACGTATATCAACAAACAATCGGTTTGCAACGTTTCTTCGTCAACACCTAATTGAAAAGCATAAGAAAACTGATTTAATTTTATTAAATGAACGAAAAAAATCGCGACCATCAAGAATTACTCGAATTTTGCAATAAAAATTACGGAAATTAGCAATTGAAGCTGTGATGCTTGATGGCTTGCCTTTCAATCATGCATTTCAAAAACCTGGTTTATCAAAACTTATTCAAGAAGTAACTCCAGGTATAAGAAAAACATTTTCGAAAAAAATTATTTTTATATTAAAAAAACAGTCTATAGCTAAGCTAGTCGTATTAAGTGGATTTTTAGAAGAAGTTCTAAGCAGTGCTTTCATTAGACTTTCGATCAAGACTTGAATCTATAAGGCAAGGCTCTGTTCTCAATCATAGCGCTTTGTTAAAGTAAGAAATGAAATAATTTATGCGTTTTTACATACGAGATTAAGTCTATTGGAAAACTCTATTTAAGATGTTTGCGAAGGCAAACAGAAGCTCAAAGCGTTTTGTATGCATATATACATGAAATTCTTCTGAAAATCATCGTAAAATAATATAATCCTAACATTTGAAATCGCTTTTGCTTCGTTTGTACCGAATGTCGGAGTATACTGTGTTGAAGATTTTTAACAAAGATTTTTATTAGTCAGCATCTGAATTTTTTAATTGCATCCATGGCGACATATATGAACATAGATATCTATAGTACATTTATTTCAAAAGTGGTTTTCATTGAAGATATATGTATTTTTTATCAGTATTCGAATTTTTCTATATTGTTACACGAGCAATTAAAAAGCGAAAATGAGATATTTCTTTTAATGACTCAGTTGATTTGTATTTTAGGTTATCAACCTCCTCATCGAAATATTGTGGCCAGGAATATTAAAGGTTTACAGAGTGTCCATCATTCCAATTTGTTTGAACAGTTAAAAGATAGGGATACAATTTTTATTGCAACTGACTCTTGGAAAAATAGAAACAATCATTGTTTCATTTTATTAACTGCAGGTCATTATTGCACGTCGAATATTGAATTAAAGTCGACTATTTTTGATTTTTCATCATTTGATCAACGCCATACATCAAAATCGAATTGAAAAAAGAATGATGTCAGAATTAAGAAAACTCAGTATATTACAAAACATTAATCGTGTCGTATCTAATGGTGCTTCCAATATGAAAAATGCAATTGATGCAATGGATTTAAATGGATCTCGTGTCTGGTGCATTGCTCATCGTTTACATTTAGTATTAACCAATAGCCTAGTACTTTGGCGAAAAAAAACAGCAATCGATGATAGTTCAAATGATGATTGTAAAATTAATATAGAATTTCATAACTATTTGCCCAATTTTAAATAAAATTAAGAAAATCGTTAATAAGATATTATTAGCAAATAGTTACTGCAGTTTTTAATTATTAGATAAAAAAAGTTTTGAACACTACAGACTCCTAATGCAAAAGAGGAAAGAAATCTATGTATTTTTTTTATTTTCTTGTGTAATATAGTAAACCTATAATTATATATTCATTGTCTCTAAGAATATGTTGGATTATATATTCTCTCTTAAAACGATGATAGTAGAAAGAGTATATATAGATAAATTGATTAAAGGTTACATATATAAGACAAAAGGCTCCCTGTTCCATGCGCTCTCGTAATTAAACACACATATAAAGTCTACCAATAACAACTAACAATAGCTTTTTGTTATAGTTAAAAGAAGCAACTTGAAGTTTTAAATTGAAAAAAAATGTCATCATGAACTAAGTCATTTTCGCTTATGTAAATTATATAATCAATAATATTTCAATATGCATTCACTTCTTTATAAGAAAGACTTTTCATTCTAAAGGTTTCCGTTGCAAAAAATTTTAACTATTTCTCTCTTGTACACTGACTTGCATTACCATGCTTAAATGTACAAAAGTTATTTTGAAATTTTCTTGAAAACTATTACAACTGAATGATGTTAAAAGTAAAGTGTAAAACAGGCACCCTAACATTTCGTCCCAAATTCATTTCGTCCCATTGAAAAAATGAATCGTGATGATTCTGTATAATATAGAGTGCCATTTGTTTCAATCTTCTTTTTTAATATATAAAAAATATACTTACGAATGAATAACAGTTCAAGAATTCAATTTCGTGTTAGCAGCCACGTGGGCCAGATACTCCCCGAACGATTCGAAATTATAAGGAGTAGAATTCATTTTAATAGTGAATCATGAGCAGCATATATCTTCTTTTTGTGTTTTGGCTCTTGACCCACTCGACTTTGTTCAATGTACCCAGGTCGTACAGAACGGTCTGTATACGGCGGTGAACGAATACCAAAAGGCATGTTTACGGCATTCCGTAGAATTTCGATTACGAGCATCGGGTTTACGGAATACAAACGTATAAGTTACGGAACGCTTACGGAGAAGTAACCGAAGAGCACTGAACTTTACGTAAACCAGACCGCATACGGTCTTTTTTCTGACCTTTTCGCCAAAAATATCTCCAAAGTATTAATGTACTTTCTCGTATACGGGAATGAAGAACGCAAGCGACTGGGGATACCAAAGCACCAAAGAGCTAATTAAGGGGGTTCTTCAGACTACTAAGAAAGCGGGGTTTTATCATTCGGTTTACAGGCCGTAATCGTTCTATGTTGTCCTTACACATTCTATGTGATATTTAGTTTAATTGTGCAGGAATGTGTAAAGACAGAGAGGATATCATGCTGTGGTTTTACGCTAAATTTTTGTTAACTTTCAATGTAACTCAGTCTCTCCATCGGGAATTTGAATTGATGGAACTTTATTACTGCACACTAGAGTACCTCTGAAGGGTATCCCAACTGATCTTTGCAAGAAAACCCAGGTAGGCTTCGCTACACCTGAGTGAAGTTAGTGATAAAAAACGGGCTGGGCACTGTTATCAGCCTTATTCCTTCGCTTTAAAATACTATGCCTTTTGAAAGTCGCGTCTTTGTCGCAAAAATTTTTCTGCGGATACAGGACGGCCGTAACGCTTGACCTCCGTAATTGCTAATTTCGAATAATTTATCGTTGCAAAAACGATCCGTTAATGGGCACTCTGTAACGCATCGTTTTTTATCAATATACCGTCTGTTTACGAGACGGATGCAAAACGGTGCGTATTTCTGCGCCAGATAATACGGTCTGTTACGGCCTGAAAGTGAACTGTATTGATCCCGTTTGTTACCGTAAATACTGCGTTTTAACAACATTTTCCGTGCGTATTCGGATCGTTAACGATACCGTTTTGATCGACCTGGGTAGGTATTAATGTATGAACGAGGAAAATACCATTTCCAACAGTCACACCCATTTCCTCTTGCTATCGCGGCTTTCACATCAAAATATACATTTTTCATCTGTCGATCGGTGTTGTGTGTAGACGAATTCATCATAATACCCAACTGGATTTCCTCTTTTACTCTTTAATATTTCAATATCAATCGTTTAGTCGTATAGTTAACAACACCCCAGGTCGATCAAAACGAAGCACCGTAAACATCCGTAAAAGTATCGTAAACGATCGTTTCTACATCGTATTCTACGGTTAAACGACTGTTTTAAGCCGTATTATGGCGTTTTAACAGGGTCAGTATTACGGTCGTACACGGACACTGTATATACGCCGTGAAACCCTCGTTAAGACAGCTTAATACTATCGTATTCTATAGAACATACGGCTGTAAACTGACCCTGTTAAAACGGGATAATACAACGCCGTAACGGACCGTATTTTCATCGTATACGACCGCTTACGGATCGTTCTGTTCGACCTGGGACGTGCTAAATAGGAATGGGGAAAAGGTTTATGTCGTAGGTAAGATTTCAGTGTGAATTTTTCCTTTCTTTTCTTTTAGTCTTTTGTTCAAGTTAGCTAAGCGTATGAAAGAAGGAGTAAGGGCAAACTGTAGAGAAACATTGTGTATTTTAAAAAATAAGTTTGGGACGAAATGAGTGTTCACCGTAAAACATATTGTATAAAATCTCTGAATCTTTTACTTTTCTATTTACTTCCTGTTCCGCTGTGCCATACGGGACTGCTTAAACACAATGATTTTTTTCTCATTAGTAAAACTAAAAAAATTATAGATCGGGAACGATACTTTTTGCTTATATTTACCATTCACTAAATTTCTCCCCAGAATAAAAGGCCATGTATGGCCTTCTATTATGGAAATTTATGTCGCTCCTCCTACGGTGACCTACTATTGTGGGTTATGTTTTTGCTAGAATTTACCGAGAAAGTTAAGGGCTTTTAAAATTTTTTTTTCCCGTTAAAACAGACACTTTTAGCAGTCTAATATTGGAACACTAGATTTTTACAATAGAAAAGGTCTTTTTTTTCATGAAACCTTGATTTTTTCACTAAAAAGTTTTTACTAAAAGAAACCCGATTTCTACTGCAAAACCAGATCTTTTAGTGCTGAAAGCTGAAAATCCACTGGGTTACTAAAAAATCATCTGGAGATCCCATAGCCTTCTATTAGTTCTTGTGAAATTTTTCGTGCGGGTGGCCTTCTAAGGCAAGGGAGGGGGGCGATGGGGTAGACTATTGTAAAAATCTAATGAACCTTTTTAACTTTTAGAATCCAAAATTCTGTATAGGAATGTTGATAGTAGGGATGCACAACACATAAATAAACGTGTATTACGGTATATGATGTTAATAATGAACAAATTTCAGTTGATCAACGAGAAATTGATAACGAAGCAACAAATCAAAGTGAGCAAGAGGAATTTGGTGATGATAATGAATCAACAATAACAAAGTATGATGATGGTAGTGATTCAACCAGTTCTGAAGATGATAATTTAACTGGGTTTGAAGATGAATTAATCTATACTAAAGACCATGACATAGCTGACAACTGGGAGAAAAATGTTTCTATAGATTCTTGTGATCCTTCCATATCAAATTAACAGAAAATTAATCTTTCGTTAATGAAAAAATGCCGAAAACTAATGACAATGATTGCAAAGTCTACTATCTTAACTATGCACATGGTATACCTCAACGTAAATTAGCTAAAATTAAACGTAGTATTATTCAAGATCTGTGTATACACTGGAACTCCACGTGTATGATGATCGATTCTACACTTCTACTACGTCGAATATTTGAAAAATTATTCAATGATAAACATGCATTAACAATTAGACAAGAGCAAGTTGAAAAGTTGAATCGATTGGAAATTTCAAGCGCCGATTGGAATCATCTTATTCAAGTACATGTTGCACTACAGGTTTTTCATCAAGCTACGAAAACATTTTCTGGAAAATCATATCGAACTGTTGGACTTGCTTATTTTATTATTTCCAGATTGAAGATGTTTTTAAATAAGGATGAAAATGGTAGCGTATTTGTTTAATTTTAAAAAAAGTCAATTTGAAATAAATTGGAATTTTATTTTGATCAAGATAGTAATCAATCAGATTTATTAAAAATAAGAAATAAATATTTTTTTATAGTTTTGTTGCAATTGAAGGTTAAGGATATGTTAACGAATGCGAACTATACTGAAAACTGTCTATATTGGTGTGTAAGACTTTTTCCCCTGTGTTGACAAGGTTTTTGCAGGGTTAAATATCAAACTTGTTGCAATTAATTTTCCAATAGGCAACGACATTTAATTATCCAACTTCACTTTTCGAATATTATCGACGATTGCAGTTGATCATTTTTCTAAATTTTGTGAAAAATTGCAAATGATTACCATTTTCAAAAGAAATAATTTTTGAATACGTGAGATCATCTCATACTTTTATAATGTTTGTATTGTTATAAAAGTGCGAATGAATATAGCATTTTCTATTGAGTAACAATTCATTCAAAATCAGAAAATGCGTATCTAAGCCACCTATTTTAATTAGAAGCAAAGAGGCGAAATCGATGAATTTATTTAATGACTTATTCATATTCATAATAGAGAAGAAATTATTTATCTACATTCAATAAGTCTTACATAAATCATAAAAACTAGGCATGTAGCATGATTCATTCCAGTTGACGAACAAAATTCAACAGAATAGCTGGAATTAAAGGTCGAGTTGCACCTACCAAATCCTTTTCAAATCATTGATGATCAATCCTTTTTCATAAATTAATGATTTGAGTGAAAAGACAGTCGTAAACAACGAAAAATAATTATGTACTATTTTTATTAAACACGACAAAAGGGATTTTTATTTATTTTCTGTGGTCCCCACAGTCACAATCATAAAAAAATATTGTCTATAATTCTAACTTTTTCATTTTAGTTTCATAGCTATTAGCAAAATTCAATTTTTCACTTGAATATAGAAAAAAGAAATGATGGCTGAGAAAATGGCTCATTCGACTGAAAGTTATTTTCGAAAGTCGAAAACCAGTAATACTGGCTACCAGTATGCCAATATAATACTATGATACTGGTGCATCCCCAACTCTGATTTGTACCATTCAAACGGATATTTTTGTTTCTTTTTTTATCATGATATTGATTTTTCACTATTTCTTGCGCCTTTGTTTTTCTTTTATTGTATTATCATACTAACGACTAGTTCAACTGGTCGAACTGCCATTAAGATTTTTCAAATTAACAATTTGATCAATTAATCACTTGCTCATAATCATTTACATGTAAAATATGAACTTTTATCTGCGTAAAAATCTCTAAGTGAACTACTTAGGAAGATTGACATACGAATTTAATTGATTTAGATTACATACGGAACACTCTGATTACTCTGGATTGTAGCGCGGAAGGGGGAAGAATGCATGATTCAAGTTCAAAACTTCGACTAGCAATTATGTTCAACAATATATGTGAATTTCACCAGAGGAAATTTCGGTTATTTGGCAGAAGTTCAACGATCCAAAGGGAAAAGACGGATATCATCTATTCCGAGTACGACAAGAATTCAGAGGATTCGATGTGAATTTGCCTTATTCCCGTTTGGACCAGACTCATTTGATTGTCGCTTACAATAGTTAGATGAATCGTTTGCTATCAATATGATAATTTTGATTTCAAGCGAATTCGTAATGTATGTTAATCACAAGATAACTTCTAATTTAACAAGAAAAAACAAGGAACAGTATGATAACAGACTTGATTTGAAACATTATCTGTATATTCTCATTAGCGGAACATTTACAATGTCGTTTATGACACCCTGAATCCTTCTATAAAATTAAGGCATCGAAAGATATTACTCTATCTATTGAGAATGATCGTATCTCAGCTAAAATGCTGTTCTGTATTTCTCATACAGTTAAAACTTTTTAACTTTTTCTAATTTTTAATGTTACTGAAACCTATTTCAAGATCTTCGATTGATATTAATCATAAAGCATGACATGAATAAAAAGTTCCCAGCCATTAAATAAGTTGTTAGTCTATTGATGAAAGCAGCAAGAACAGACTCCTGTCCATCTTGCTCGATGATCATAATAGAAGTATATTGTGTGGAACGATTGCTTTGTTTTTCAACATTCATGCTAGATTGTACAATCGAGGTTCTTTCTTTCTTCGAGCGATGCTCTACAAATAAGCAATGATAATACTAGCTAAATGGTTATCAAAAATCGCGATATCACTTGAATAACTCTAGCAACTGGCGTCATATTATTGGAACTGCCAATCCAAGACAGATTGTTTTGCCGAGAAGAAGCATCCGTTTTATGCATTAATAAGAATGCATAATTATGCAAAATAAAACGAATGTGTCACAGATGTTATGAGACAGCACTTTATTTCAGTTGTGAATACGACGTATCCAAACAAAAAAACAAGTAAGTGTTACGGTCGAAACATGTTATAGAACTATTCAATTTTATATTGATCGAGACTAAGAGAACGCACTCGAACAATTGAAATCTTATTGTTTGAATGAATCTATATGAAAGTTGTTTTCCATTATTCTCTCGCGTACATTCAAAATATTTCGTTTATAACACAATGTTTTTCAACTGATACCATCGTAAATTCTCTATGAAAGAAATACTAAGAACCGAATAAAATACATATCTCCATATTTATATATAACTGTGGGCGTGTATTATAGATGTGTGTGTTATTGAATTGATCGAAAACATTACAGTAAAAATCCGTATTAAAAAAAAAGTGCAATGGTTGACAAAAGAATTTGTGCTATTCTCATTGTGGCTGGCTCATTTTGTTTAGCGACTGTACTTATGTCACTTTACAGTATCTGTACGGCTGAATGTAAGTGATTAGATGTAAAGTATGAAGGGGAAAAGCACGAAAGAACTTTTATTTATTAGGGTCACTGAATGGTCCCTATGGCATCGGTCTATTTCAGACATGTTCTGATTCACAATGTATAAAAAATCAATATGGAAATGTAAATAATCAGACAATTTTATGGCCAATGTTCGCTAAACGATTTTCCAATGCTGCCCCTCTAGCTATTGTTGGTGTTTTCATTCAATTAGTTGCTTGTTTTCTTTGTTTCCTAACTGCATTTATTTATTTACCACCTAAACCTGCAATAACGTGTTATTTTACACCATTATTAATATTCATTGCTCTACTTTTTCAATTATGTACTATAGTCGAAGCGTCGAACGGTGTTCATTTGAATGGGCAAAGTTCAGTTGTATTCGAGGTGGCACTTGTGCTTCAAGTTATTGCGATTGTTCTTGCTGTTCTAGCTGCTGATCGCATTCAGACAATAACCGGCGTTGAATACGCTCTGGACAAATGACCACGAATTAACTTAAGATGTTTAATATTTACTTATCGAAAATAAATATTTCATTGGAATCGGTATTATCTGTAAATGAGGGTTGCTTTTCAATTGGAAAGAATATGTTTTACGTTTTTTATAAGATCTTATTGAGAAACGAATGAAGGAAACATTGTTTGATTGTGTTGTGCTACATCATGTTTCATATCAAACGTTCGATTCATGTTATGATAATTATTGAACAATTAGAAATAGCATAATAACGATTCGTGTTAACAAAACAGAAATGATCTTGTGTGACACAAGAAACGCACAAAGTAAAAGTAGGACAAGGCAAACGAAAGCAGAGAACCTTGTTGAAACAATAGATGTTCCACTTTTTACTGATCATGCCAGTTTTAGATAGTTCACACTTTGCAGAAGAAGAGCATCGATATCGTAGTTTTTATAAAGTATCGTCATGACGTTTGAAATTGAATTTCATATTCGGTATGATTCAACATAACTGGTGAACAAATTGATTCGTTTGAATATTCTATAGATTGAGTTTTCACTTGTTTTGCGGTTCTTAGTTTTGTTTGATCAGATGACAAGTTCTGTTCGAAGGGGTAATCTCAATTTTGGTCGAAATTAATAAAGTCGAAAAGAAAAACTATACTAATGTCGAAGGGTGAAATGTAGACAGGTAAAAATGTTGAAAAATAAAAAAATGATACTAATTTAAATGAGCAAAACCGTCGTAGGTGATAACTTTGAAAGCCAGTCTCCAGCATAGTCATCATTATTGTCTAATTTTTGTCTTCACGCTCATTTTTGTTTGTTGATATTCATATTTTCCAACAAAGTTAAGTTTATCCTTTTTTAACCGAGGCAAAATATGATGAATAGTTTAAAGTTTAAACAGAACGAATTTTATTAGTAAAAAAACGGATAAAAGACAAGTACAAAAGTTCTTATTAAATCAGCTAATAAGAGTTTTCTCCGAACCTAATTCAAAATCAACTCCCAATGAAATCTTCATGTATAAATTTTCCAAAGCATATAATTCAACACTTTTATTCTTTAGCTTTCAAATTTTTTCGATATTTTTCAGTTTTCAATATGTTTATCTTCTGATATTTTTTTTTTCGACATTTTTCTTTCGACCAAAGTTGAGAGAATCGTTCGGAGGAGAGAAGATTTTCCAGTTTCCATTGGCTAACGTAAGTACGTTGAAACCTACAAAATTTTATATAGATAAAAAACGTAAACGGATACGTCACGTAGATGAAGAAAAACACAAGATGTTTTATATTCATAGAATCAATTATTCATGAATATTTTCAACTCATCCAATGTTTTTCAACAAGCGATAAGTTGTTATAACCATTGCTAAAACAGCCGTGAGTGCTAAACAAATGATAGTATTATTTAAATTCTTGTGAACATCTAAATCTCAATATCTCTTCGTGAAGCGATGACAGTTATTTTCTCCAACAAACGTCATACGCTTATTAGAAAATCAGAAATCAATGTCTAGTTTTGACTTCAAAGAAAAATCATAAGTTTCATTATTATTTAGTCAGACATATCGTAGATCTAATAAGTCAAACGAAATAATTTCGAAACTAGAGTAATTCTTACAGGGAGTAGTCGTCTCATTTGATTAGATATGCGATCAGAAGAACATCGGATACAAATTTTACTTGACAAGGTTCTTCTAGAATAGGCGAGTCTAGCTCAAGTTTTAAGTAAGAGCACAATGCGAATATTAAAATCATTGCAATAAAACCTAATGATACTTGAGATTTATCGAAGAGAATCTACTGATGGACTCGTCTTTGAGTAAATAGAACAATGTTTTTATTCTCAAGAAAAGTTTTGATCTTAACGATTTTGAAAAGTCCTTTGATTCGAATTTCCATAAAATTATTTATCTTATGTTGATTTGTTTTTCAGTGACAGATGATGTGAATAATTAATGATTCTCAGAACGTCTGGAATACAAGTATTCACTCTACTCTCTTGTTTTGAATGTCACATTATTATTGGCAAGTAATTCGTGTGATGATCAGTCTTTTCAATTGCACCCGAAGATTGTCCAACGAGAAACATATTATTTAGCTCATATCACTGTTTGTTGATGTCATTTGTAAATACGTATTCAACAAGCTTACTCAAAAAGAGTGCAACAGTCATTTTGAACCACTGTGACTGTTTCATCCTTGGTGATCGTTGATTATTTCAAGAAGAACACATCAGTTCAAGATTTCTTCCTACGACTGCTGAAAGAATCAGAGTATTAACTCAAGAAGAAAACGATGTAGTTCATTCTTATACAATTCAACTTATCACAATAAGACATGATTAACTACTTCGCAAATTCTTACTTATTTTACAGAAAAAACGAAAAACATTTCCGAAAAACAGGGCACAAATTTCTAAACATTATTCCACAAATTGTGATACTGTAATCATGAAAATCTGAAAATAAAGTCATCGAAAAATACAATATTTATTTGTACCAAAATCACATTCTAAATCCATTCTTGAATAGAATGCATTAAATTAGTTTCCTTTGATGTCTCCGCAATTCCAACTAACTAATCTGAACCAATTATGAGCAGTATCAACAAATCAAGATGTAATCAATACGTTAACTGTTTCCAAGGGTTCAGCTGTAGTTATTTACTTTTTGACTTCACATTCTGTTGAATTCTCAGTGAACTTTCTTACTTTTGTTCATGAAACTCGATCTCAAAGCCCGATCAGTTTTTAATGTTTGTTCGATATGTTACAAGATGAGTTGGTTTTTAAGAAAATAACATCTTATGTAATATTCAACAAACCGATGTATCGTCTTTCGACAAGTGTAAATCGCAGCTCTAACACTTTTCGTCGTTTGACTTGTTACAGTATTACCTGTGAACATTCTTTTTGTAAAACAGACGGTGCAACATTTTGATACGAGACACTTGAATAATATTCGAGAGGCTTTACTCGCTAACTGTCAGAAAGCAAGAATGAATTAAAGATTAAACGCATTCATCTACGTACACAGTATAGTACATAAATTCATGATACCAAATAGATGACGCTCCTCTACTTTGACTACAAACTTCTTTTAAATCTGTATGTGACATAGAATTATGTATGTGTATGTCTACTCCAGTAGCTTAATAGAACCTGATAAACTTCATGAAGAAAGAAATATGTGGATGCCTTTAAATGTTTTTCTAAATCCGACTTCTACCGCTCGTAAACTACTGATCAACGTACGGCGAAAAATGTGCATGAAATGAAGTTGCTTCACAAAAGTTGGTAACATCAAAATCATCTGATAGCTCGCTCAACACATTTTATCGACTTTCAATACGTATATATTAAATTAATTAGTTTAGTTGTGGGAACAGCAATGAATATGACCCAGTGATGTTAAATATCATTAACTTATGCGACAAGACTTGATCACTATGAGAAACGAGACTAAGAATTGACTATATGAACTGTTATAAACTACAGTAGAATGCAATCACACAGAATAGAATAGTAATTTATGTCGGGATAGTACCAGAGGTGTTCACAGGACAGGGTGTAAAAATTCACCTTGTGGACACGTCTGGATGGTACTGAACACCACGGTGGAGCATTGAAAAGGATGTCTATCTATATACTCAGCAATCAATCTATGGTCTCTTTATTGCTCAACAAGAGGGAGCCACATTCGTCAATGTTAAATTAAAGTCTTATGAAAATATGATCACGCTATAACGGTAACAGAACTAACTAATACTGAAAAATAAAATAAAATCTTCTTTCAATGTTAATGCTCTAAAATAATAAACACAACATAGCGTCGCTTGGAGACGAGTTCACAAAATCTAGATCAATGAAGTATGTATACATTTGCTTAACATTTATCGAAAGTAACCATCGATTGAGGGATTTGTGTCATATCGTTTTTTTTCCTTATCAACTTGCTCAAATCATTCTTTTGCCAGAGAATGAGTCATCTAGATCCAAGGTAGTATTTACAACAAATTTGATTCATTCGGCTATATATTTCTTATCATTATTATCTAGTTCATTGGCGAGTTATAATTCTCTTGCAGATCCTCATCTACAAAACTACTTTAGTAGCGATCGTATTCGATCTCATCTAAAACATGCTGGACTAGTAAAATCGTCTTTTGCTAAGAAATTTTCTTGCTGATCAAAAACATTTGTCTTCTTCAATTAGATTTCGGGTCGTGGAGAGATTATATCCGAAGGTGAATATCGATCAAAATTAGCACGACGTGAACATGTAAAACATGTTCGTCATATGCTTGCTGAAAATATTGTTAATCGGTAATAAAGAAAACAATCACTATGATAAATTCGGAATGAATTTTTGAATGAAAACTATTTAGAGCTGTTGATATGGAACGATTACGACAAGCTGAAATGAAACGTCAATATGAAATGATAGCAAAAGCAGCATTAGTGAATAATATTAAAGTAAAAAATTTGAAAATCGACTTAGTTCGTGTTATTTCAACGATAAAATTTTCTTAGGAATCAAGAAGACGCAGTGGAAATTTACCTGGATTCGTATCGGATTCGAATGAGATTGGCTTATTATCAATTGATGCATCATGTGCACAACTAAGACCAAAAAGTGCGAGTCATCAAAATGAAATGGTTAGTCTATTTTCTGTATTTGAGAAAAAGAAAACTGAAACGAATACGTTTCGGTTCTAGTTAAACGATCTGCCACGTATTCCTCGTTTGCAATCCGCTCAATCAAGCGATGAACAACGTTTAAAAGACTCATCGAATTCTCTCGATCATCAATATCGTCGTCGTCGTCGCCGCCGTCGTTCGTCTCAACGAGCGAAATCATCAAACATAAATAGAACATCATCAGCAGTAAGAGAACTATTTAGTGAAATTTAAAGAAGCAATTCTTGACTTTTTTTCCTTCTTTATCTTTTTCCTCCATCAAGCAACGTCTCCGTGCATCAGATAAATATCTTGACTCGTCAGCATCAGCTCCGTGTCAAATTACGATGGTATATTATGGTCCACATACAAAAGTCGATTATGATCATTTAGTATTCGAACAAATTGATGAAATAATTGTCATGCAACAACATTGTGGTGGAGAAAATTTGATTGCTTACAAAAACCATCTTAAACCAGGAGGTTGCTATTCTATGGACTTTTATTTTCGATTTTGTTTCGACATCGATTTAAATATAAATTTAGATCAATTTACGTTTGATTCCCGTCGTCATTCAGATTATCCATTAGGTTTATCTTTATACGTAAAAGGTTTAATCAATAGTCGAATTTCAACATGTTGCGAATATAAACATCGCCACGGTGTCAAGTTAGGCGGTGATCGTGGCCATTTCGCAATTAAATCTGTACAAGGATCAAAACCATGTATCAAGTGTGTTTTGAAGAAATCGTTGATTATATTTATCGTTGTTTTTTTATTTGTTTAAGATGTCAGTATGAAAAACAAGCGCGTCTAAAGAAATATGCTCAGTCACCGAAAGACAGAGAGTACGATACTAAAGCACCAATAACTATTTCACTGCCGGTTTCAGATGATCCAACAATTAGGCAAACACCGGTTAAAATACCTGTTAAAAAAGCATCTATTCCAAGTGAGCGTCATTTTTATCGAGAGAGGCAATTTAAATCAGAATTATTTTATTTAGATGATAACTATTCAGAAGATTTTGATGATTCAGATACGCAAAAGCGATCGGTTAGAGACGGATACTCGACAGATTCAAGTAATAGACCTTTACAAATGAATGACCAAAAATCAAAATCAAGTGATTCCATACCAAAGGTTAGACTCTCTTTCATCTCCTACGTAACTCAAATATTCAACACATAGATTCAAGATAATCTCAAAACATGTCCGTTTATTTTACACGCAAATCGTACGAGGGAATACGGTGATATAGGGATAGATTAGCTTTTGAACATAAAGATAATAATTGACTCTAAAACACATGGTTCCATTACAAAAACGAACAAATGTTACACGAGCACAAACAGGTGATTTCTCAATATACGAATCAATTTCCTCTTAAAAATTCGATTCACACGAAATCTTCATCGATCTGTGGATTCTTACATATTATTACATAGATGTGTGACGTGTCCACATAGAAATCAAATTTGACTATGGATTCTTGTTTTCCAATCATTTGTATGAACAAATATGATTCTTTCGAGGTCTCTCACATTTACTAATCAATCCTTCGGTGTATTAAGTAACTTTGACAAGAGAATTGAGTTTCTTCACCTCTTCAAATATCTATTTTCACTTGTAAACTTAATACGTAGCTGAAAGTGATTTCGTCACGAAAAATACTGTGAATAGTCAAGAATAATTGCTTTTTTTCTATTTGAAAGGCAGTGTTATGAATACAAGTAACTGCATTGTATCTAACCAACGGATCGGCCATTATTATACACATTGCATGTCATGTGGCCGAGAAGGCTATGACAGACAGAATCATCGATGAATGATTAGATTTTTTGACAAAACTCTAAAATATTATTTGCCTCTTTGCTTATGATTCCAAGCGGATGTTGGAATGTGATGAAGCAATTCTAGAGATCGATTAATCAACATAGACGTTGTCCCTTAATGACTTTCAGTTGTTTTTATAACATGAACTGCAGATGTCATCTAGGAGATATTGAACATAGGCCACGACCAGTTCAAGTAACTTCAATATCGTGACAAGACTGATCATAGTTGAAATGATCTGTATTTGAAAAACCTTTTCTCATCGCTTTTATCGTTCGTTAGAACATGAAAATTTACTGAGTGAACATGATTGTCCATGGCCTACATGCAATATTTCTTAATTGTCATAGTATCTAACAAATATTTGGCACTTCCGAAACAGAAAAATGGTTTAAATTGTTTTCTTTCCTAATAGTTCCTTAGGACATGACATCAGATTAATTATTTTCAGAAAGTATCTGTAAAATTCTAAAGAAAATGAAAGTTGAAAAACATCCTGATTCGTTGAAACGCAATTTCGTCACTCTTAGAAAGGGTGATATGAAACAGAGTACATAGTCATTGTCTATGTAACGATATCTTTCATCCAAGATTTCTTTTACCATCGATTCTGATCTGAAGAGATCTTTCAAATCTATTCAATTAACTTGTTACATGACGAGCAATTGATATAACTGTTCACTGTTTGTTTATTATGTGAATTATGCTTAACTATGAAAATGATCTATGAGTACTAACATTGAATTATGATTTGATGTCGATTAACTATTTATAGACTTCCGTGTTTACTTATTTGCATATTTGTATCATGTCGAATGTATATAACTAAAACTATTCTAGTACGGATCTGTAGCAGATTATCGTAAACTGTCTGTTAGCATACCTTATAGTCATTAGCTTTCATACAGAGAATTCTTTAGCATCAGACTACATTGTCTTATGGTTAGATCGTGATTATGTTTTTCTCGAGAATTTTCATTCTCAATCACTTGGAACCGTTGAGTGTGTCCTAAGCAACTTTCATGTTGAATAATTACTGGCTGTCGGAGAATCATTGTCACTAGATTGTGTTAACACTTTTAGGCAATACGACAAATATCAACCAGCGCTCGAAAACATTCATCGATACAGTTTGATTCAAAATCTGAAGATACTCCAAGAGTAGAGCAAACGAAAAAAACTTGGCAAATTATCTTTCATACATCAAATACTTCAGCAGACAGCAGCCAACGTGGAGGAAACAATTTACCAAAAGATAGTTTATTGAAATACTCATTTATTGCAGCCAATGAAACGAGTGAAAGCGAAACTCACGAAATCGACATGAAAGAATTAACGAAAAATCTTCAATCATCTCGACAATACTCATTTCCAACGAAGCACAAAAATATTGGAAGACCAGATCGAATTCGATTAAAAATTCACACCATGCAAAGCGATGACGAAGACGAAGACTACAAATGGTATCTCGATCACGTAAGTAGAATCGAGTTTTGACAACGAATTCTTACTACACTCTCTCACATCGAGATTTATTCTTTTGAAGTGTTAGTTTAACGTGTTGAATGAGTAACCACTTACTTTCAAGAGCATACTATGAAGCATTGATCTCGAAGAATGACCTACATGTTTTTTCATTTCAAGCAGCCTTCTTCCATCGGAGTTCATGAGGATTAAAGTACTAAGTCTAATCTCTTATTCATTTCATTTAGATTGAAGTCATTGATCCAGAAACACAATCTCATTCAATCTTCCAGTGTAAACAGTGGATTCGACCATTGAAGGAAACCATTCTTCATCTGTCTAAAGTACGCCTCTTTGTTTTGATCGTTTTTTGGTACTACACATATTTTAATGTCGACATCGGATTTCGAATGAAAATAATCGATTTCTTACATGCTAAAGGACTTTTTTCTGAGCCCATGCAACGCTTCATAGTCAGTTAATAATTAAATAATAGACAATCATGTCAGGATGTAATAAGAATAGTTCGAGTCCAAATCATTTCTTACTATAAAACACATTGAACTATCGAATTCTTTTCAAAGTCCTACTGTAGTCACGAGATAAATACGGTGAGACAAGCGTGAGTTAAGAAGCAATTCGAAGCATGACTTACGAAGCAGATAGCGAAAACGAATCGAATTCGAATAGAATTTTTGAGAAAGTAGGTTGCATCGAATCAGCTGCTGGTGTTGTTATAACTATGATAATTATAATTGGTTCAAGTGAACAAGAAACAGATAGGAAAACAACATCAACTAGGCTGTTGTAAGTAACTCGGTCGGATTGTTGTACACCGATGTGCTAAAGTGGCACGCATCATCAAAGCACATAGAAATCTACAATAATAATATTATTATTCTTTGAAAAAGTAATTCGTTCTTCGATCAATTTGTATTGACAAGTTTGCAAACAGTCTCTGCTTATGAAAAGTTTCATAATAGAAATAAGTTTTCCTTGTTAATGAAAGATATGCTTGAGAAAAAGAAAGTCATCATCCGTTCATATCGATATTGTTTAGCTATGTCTGTTCACGTATCATCTTTTATCGATTCGTTCAGTTATTGCTTTTGAATGAAACGTTTTTACTAAAAACAAGCATCTATGACTTTACTGTAAACTTTGATGGTTGATCTTCGTCGCTATTGATACTTGTCCATTGAATTTTACAAGATCTATTCAGTTCTTCTAAATTCCAACACTTCACTGATGAAATACGACCTCTATCTGGGAGTATTACTGAAGGATTCTATGGGCGACTTCGTTCTATAAAATCTGACTGCTATCCTACTTGTTGTGTTAGAGAACTAGATGATCATAGAACCTTTATGAATATGATGTACATGAAAAACGTTGATGAGAAACTAGAAGAATGCATAGCTTTCACAGAAAATAACAATAGAATCCGTAGAGTAAATAAGACGTCGAAAAAGAATAACATCATTTTCCCTCTTACTAGGAGTCGAATATTAGATTAATTGAAAAACTAATTCGAATTGTTTCCAATATAAATGAAGGTTTTCTCATGCATTTCCCTCTCTGTTAGGAACAGTGCAATTAAATTATTATTCCATCGAAAGCAGAGAGTACTCCATAAACATCCAGTGTAATGCAGCATGTCAATCTGAATATTGTTCGATAACAATGTTCGATAATCATTTGATAATTGTAAGAGTTTCAATGAAAAGAAAAATCCCAATTGAAGATAAATGTACAAACTGAACAAGTCTACTTTCATGGGTTGCATCGATCGACAAATCGATGTTCATTGTCGTTGAAACCTCGAGTTTCATTCAACAGATTATCAATTGTGTTCATAGTTAACATTTCAGATTGTAAGTCTTTGCTTTGGATTTTCTACCACTGTCTTTTTTCTACATTATTAAAACATATCTTACTGCGTTTGTCTGTAATCATTGAACACTCGTCTTAGTTCCACTCATATTAAACATCACACGTAACATTAGGTCAACTGAATTTGGACAGTTTACTGTCTCTTCCCCTTGGGAGTAGAGCTCTGACAATAGGCAGCTCTCGTATTTCGATAAGAAATAATGATTAGAATCGATAATGATCCGCATAAATCTCTAAGTGTAAACTTATTGAGTAACAAATATTTTTTCATCAACATCCAAGATGTAACTCAATCTCGGAAATCTGATCGACGCTCTTCAATATGTGCTCGCTGTATTACAAAAGAATGTCACACGAGACAAGTTTTACAAATAATAAATTCATAGTAGTAAGATCTGTTTCTTCCTCAAATATTTAGTTTTTGTTTTCATTTCTGTATTATCCAAGACTAGTTTCGAGAGTTACTAACGCAATAGTTTACTGAAATAGTATTTCAAATAAAAACAAGCGTGATACCATATAAAATAAAACAGTTTGCTCGTTTCTTCTTCTTACCATTGAATCTACTTCGTAATTTCAATAGAGTCCTCGTCGATCTGAACGTAAGCAAAAGGCTCCTACAAGTCTTTCAAATTCATCTTCAAATGAAAATATTCATCAACCATTTGCAAAAACTGAACAAGAGAAAAAAACCGCTCGAAGTGAGTCAAGGTCATCTTCAAATGAAAAGAATCTCCAACAATCGCCGAAGAAAGAACAGGAACGAAAAAATTCTAACGATAGCTCAAGGTCAACTGCAAGAATTGAACCAAAAGGCAAGGAAATCCCTCGTTCAAGAAAATCATCGAGCTCTTCTAAACAATCCCAAACAAAGGTTGGCTTGGCACGTCAAAAGTCACCGGATAAAGAGTCAATGTCAAGTGAAAAAACAACTCCTCGTAATGAGAACACTGAACGAGGTCAGGTCAATTATATTCGCCCGTTCAAATTTCCCTATGACATATTTTTTCCGTTCGTTTTGTTTCATTTCTAGAAAATACAACTCTCTATCGTGTTACAATTCATCCATCAAATGAAGATGAAGGAGAATTCAATCCGCATAGAAATAGTCAAATATATTTACGCCTTAACAATCAAACTAAGAACACGAACATAGTTAAAAAAAGTAATCAATCGTGTCCATTGTTTGATGCAGGTGAAGAACAAGAATTTGAACTGTATCTTGTACAAGATGTTAACGAACAGCCGAAGACATTGACAATTGGCTATATTAATTCTGATTCGACAGCAAAAACATGGAAACTTGAAAAGGTTTTGTTTCATTTTGAATTCTTCGTCCATTGAAATAAGTTGGTTTTCTTTATTTATGCTAAAGATTGTTTTAATTAATGTTCGAACGGGTGATGAAACAATATTTCCATGTAACGAAAGTCTTATTCGTAACGAATCAAATTTTCGTGCAGAAAAAACATTTGAAGCCCAATTGAAAAAATTAGAAAATCAAGGTAAATAAAATCATTTCTCAATGATATTCAGTTCACGTAAGGTTCTCTCGATGTCATCAAATGTATCGAAATAGAATATGGTTGATTTAATTGAATGTTGCTTTTTTTCAAGAATTTTTTCCAATGGGAAACCTTTTCGAACAAATACTATATCATTTTTTCTACTATGAATACACGAACAATAGTCATTTGTTCCATCACCACAGTAAATCATTCGAGTTTTAGCATTAGCAGCTCCCGAACGAATGTCATCAATTATTTGACCTAAAGTTTATAGATAAACAACATTGAATTATTGTTTTTACAAAATTCCCAATTTCTTTTAAAATAAACTATTCGAAGTATGGATTTCCCTGGGTTTTAGGTTCAAATAGAAGAATTCTTCGACTGGGTAATTTAATATTCGACGATATTTACTATCGATGCTATGTCAAATCGAGATGCAGTTCTATTTTGTTCATCGCTAAATTAGAGTGAAAGGTGACGGAAAAAATCGTTGCACGGCTTACGGTGCAGATATGACTTGTGGATCATTGCGGATAGGTTAGTGTCTGTACTTGTAGATGTGTAGCTATTTCGAATACGTAGCCAATATGTCTCTACCAGAGATAGTTGTAAACATCCTAACTCATACATGAGCGTTACCTGCTGCCCTCAAATCACCACCACAGCTGTGCCTATATTCACACTATAACTGAAAATTCACATCTAAAACCACACCCACAACTTCAGCCATAGATCAAAGTCTTAAGAATCAGGACGCTGCATGACAAAAAGTAGTAGAAAATTCAGTCGATAGGGTTCTCAAATTAAAAAATACCGTCAGTGAACATTAGTATTGTTTTCATTCAATTGAAAGTGTTGGACAGACCTCATGTCTCTGACCTACATTCTTGATCGTATAAGTCTCAACTAATATTTCGCACCTCCTGTAAATATTTTAGTTAAAATTGACAAGATTTGAGACTTTCGTCCGATACTGTTTATAGTCGAGACGTTCCCTTCACTGGTTAAAACTAATCAAGTATCATCGTAAAATTATGTGTGAAAAACAGCAGATGAACAAAGTTTAACGACTTTTATCTATGATTCTTAACGTTGAAATTAATCTAGATTCAATGAAAGTTTATTCTGAACTACCTTGAATATTACTCATAGAAAAGATTGGTCTGACGATGAGATCAACTGCACAGGTTGTTATTACTATCATTTTCCATCTTATTTTCATACGCAGACTGAGTAAAAGTTCCATAGGTCAATAACATAGAAATAGACATTGTGATACTTCTCTTCGCTTTTTTCCACTGCTCGTCGTGTTCATTCATTTGTCTGCATCGAACACATGAAAAACATTTTCACACTTGTCTATTCGAGAAAATTTTTCATAAAAACAAAACCCAAGTACCTTTACACATATTTTTTGGACATCCGTATGGACAATTAAATTGTTGTATTTTAACTCTGTCTTTTGCATAATTCTTAATGTTTAATCTTTTATTTGTCATCCAAATACTTGGATTACATAGAATTCGATCGAAACACTTTCTTAGATTATTTCGTGTTAAAACATAATTTATGACTTCATCATAACCATCGGATACAATCCCTAAGAACCATCCTAAACTATGAATTTTTCTAATAAAATCTATTGCACCGTGAATGAAAAGAATATTTTCATATTGCTGCAAAATTTGCTCAGGTGTTACATTGAATTCATGGATTCTCTTATAAAATTTATCCATTCGTTTAAACCATAAATGATCTTGTTCGTATTTCGATTGAATTTTCTTAACAAATTCCACATCTGAACACAGGTCATCGAGATATTCGTGTGAGTTTTTCTCAATTAACGTTGCATCGAAGTCTGTGAAGAAGAGATATTTTCTCCTTGGGCTCATTTGTTTTAAACAAGACTAGAGAAAATAATAATAAATAATAACCGAAGATAGTACGCGCTATTTTAGATACACCGGCAAAAGAAATAATCAATTCAACTAAACCTAATCATCACGAGCAAATGAAGTTCTCTGAAAAACAAAAGCGAAACAGAGACGACACAGAAGATGAGACTGGGAATCCCCATGATGTAAAATCAGACAGATCGCCTTCATTTCAAAGTATGAACGATGATGATGCTCATTACAAGACGATTTTTAAACGATTAGATCCGAACAATGAACAACAATTGGGTTCAAGTCCGAATAGTCCGAGATTCGATAATCGAAACGGCCATTCAAACCCAATTAAACAAGAACGAACGAGCCATGTTATCGATCCTCTTGTTGGTCTCGATGATCTTGCAGATCAAACACCACGTTCAAATGATCAAAACTCATTGCCACGCACCACTACTGAGCCAGCACCGAGTCAATTCAAGAAAATGTATGAAAGTTTAAGCGAAGATGATGATGCCTACTGAAAAGATTCATTTCCTTTGCTTGTGGTATATTAACACTTCTTTTTTATTTCAATTTACAAATTCACTATGAATGTTAATTTTTCTCCTTTTGTTTGAAGTCTTTTTTCTTCTTCTAGTTCCTTTTGACAAATAAACTTTTATAAAGATCACATCGTTGAATTGAATATGCCAGTGACATAAGGAGGCATGTATCCACGCCACTAGAAATTCAAACGAGACATGTTAGATTTTAGGAATAAAACAGAAAACATTTTCAAGTCTTTACTCGATCAATGGACATAAAATAGAATTCTTCAGGACAATCATCATAACCTTTGATAAGTGCATTGATCGATGTTTTCGATACACTTCGATCAGGCACAATGATGTGAATCTGACGGCGTGCCATATCAATCGAACGAACGAATCCTAGAAGAACATCGCATAACAAGTTTCCGACGCGAAATAAAACTATAATTTTGTTACCGTATCCAACACATTCAACATTTGCACGTTCGTCGACTAACGCTGGATATGAATTCGATGTATGATATAGCTATAAATAAATAGTTTATGTCGACAATATGATTAATATAAGCTGAGAGGTGTTCAAATCTAATTAGAACTTGTCACGCTCAATTCTTACATAATGTTTGATCCCCAACTGTTGCTTCTCTCTGTGTTACGTCATGTCAAGCCCGAGGCCTCCAAATGCCGGTTGCTACTCGCATACGTGTGCATGTCAGTGTATAGCGATGAGTCGAAGAGAATAGCAACAGCTGAGAAATCAAATCAGAATCTAACTTTTCACAAATCGTACTCGTATTTGCATAATCATGAGGTAATTCTTTGAATTCAGTGTAGACCTTGTTTGATATTTTTCTTTGCTGACTAATTGTTCATTATAAGATACGACTTGAAATCTAGCGCTTGACAAATATCTATGCATACGCGTGTTCCAATTTTTGATTGTTTCGTTTTCTATCTGAAATCTTTATTAATCGTAATAGCAGATCTGGATTCAACGGCACACTATTGTTTTTAAGTGTGCCAATTTTGTGTTTCACTTTTTTAATTTCTTTTATCAATCATCGAATATATCACGCGATGTCGAATACGAATGCTCAATCGATGATGGATTAGAACAAAGGTAAATCATGTTACAGATTTCTGTCAGAACTAATCTCGCATGGACAAGAACATTCTCCCAGATGAACAACTAATAGATAGTAGAACCTACTATGCGAATTCATAGAGGTTGAAAAAATCCTGCGATGGTACTCTTTTCTATGAAACAGTTGTACTAAACGTTCGATTGAATTCTGCTGTCTACTAACTTTGAGAAGATTAGAAATGTTTCATTCGAAAAAGATGTTCTTTTTCACATATGTATTACATTTGTGATCGAGATTTGTTTACACAAATCGAGTGTATTTGAGTATCGCAAGCATTATCGTACGAGAAAACTACAGCTATTCGATTTCGCAATCAATTAGTAAAAACACTGGAAATGTAATTCTAGACGTGTGAAAAAAGCAATCTTTTTTCAATATTTTTCTTTCTGGTTTAATCTGGACTTGCTGAATGTCGAAATTTGGATACAAACTGAAAATTTACACTGATTTGCTATCGTGTCAGCGAAAGTACGGTTTAGGGTAGATCATGCGATCATCTATGAGAAAAATAAGATATGCTTCACGAAGAGATTTAGATTATTTATTCTTCAGTGTTAGAAATGTATTTTGTTCAAACGAGGAATAAACCATGAGAATGATTTTCACATCGTGTGATCTAGTAACGATTTCAAATTAAAATAAGAGGAAACATTTCTTGAATCTCTTTTAGTTAGAACTGGCTACAGATGTGCTGTTTAAAAGAAAAAACGAAATTCGATCGCAGCACTAATAGAAGATTTTTCTGAGATTAAACAGGCCGGCCTTTTGTAACATAGAGGCGTTCTATGTGGTTTAGAAGGTGACTTTTTCGACTCAAATCTACCGACAATGAATCATGTGCATAAAAAACTTGAATGGATACGTTAAATGGAATTAACGAATTTGATGCGCACTCGTGAATATGACAATTCCAAGATTTTGACATTAAACTTCGTTTTCTGTTCTAGAAACTTGATTGGAGAACTTGAAAACGTAGCCCGAAATAGCTGGCTATGCAAATTCGGTGTAGATTTTTTTTCTTTTCAAAACGGGGAAATTTGCACATCTCTCTACATTTAAGTTCCTATCAAGAATGACTCCAACCATATTCATCGTTCTTTTAATTTGAAATGAATATCAGTTTTACTAATTTCTTACTTTCTAAAATTAAGCCATGTCGTTACAATCCTCGTCTTGATACAAAACAGTCATTTCTACAGACTGAGAAAATTTTTTCTTCTCTATATAAAAGACTGTACTTTAAGAGTCATTTCTTATTGATAGCTGAGAGCTTGATTAAATGTTTAGAAGCATTGTTTTGGTGATTTTACAGAAATCTGATCAATTGTAAAAAAAAAGGGCTCAGAACAGCAAGTATTCATTAAATTAGAATAAATTTCATTACTCCGGCTAGAGTTTCATCGTTGCCCAAAGTTAAAATGAGCTTAAGTAGACTCGAACGATTAACATTCTCCGTTTTACCGATTCACTCATATATTCTGCTCACAAATATTAACACAACTAGATAGAAACTAATTTACCATATCATATTTCACTCGACATAGAGCAACAATCGATCCATTTAATACTTGTAATAAATACTTCGGCTCAATTTGTCGATGTAACAATCCAACACCAATTCTTTCGAATTGCAAAGTTTCAATGTGATTGAAATAATCAATAAATGGTTTCATAATTAATTGTTTCGTTTCAAGTTGAGAAAAATACGACCAAAGACATGCTTGACGAGTTAAATTTGATTTTCCATGACCATGTTGACGTACAGGTGTTAATAGTAATTTGAAATCATATTTACTATGTGAATAATTTGATGGGATTTTATTCATCTGACGATAAATATTCGAAATAGGCGCATTGATTGACCATTGTGGGTCTAAATCAGGCATGACATGACGAAAATGTGGACTAGATGAACGCAATTGTACCATGACTGTTGGTTTAACAAGATCAATCAATTCCTTCATTATAACGAGGCCTGCATCTGAAATGGAACGAGAGAAAAAAACGATTCTTCGCGTCTTTCGCATTTGTTTCCTTTTCTTAAATTCCTACCCGATCCCCATCCCATAGTATTAACAAGTAATAAATCATGATCTAGACTTTTGATGAAGTCATACGATTGCTTGACATAATTTAAATAAGTAACCATTTTATCATTTTCAACTTTGATATTCCCGAAATAAAATGATTTCAATGGCTTTTTTAAATGTGATGCCGATGGGCCAAACAATGGTTCGGTTAAACTATTTATGCATGATATTGAACCACTTGGTGTAAATTCACTTTGACCTAAATCACAGTCCAAAAATGTTATTTTCGGAGTATGATTCATTTGCGATAAACATTTATTTATTAAATAACGTAAGTAAGTTGATTTGCCTGAATCTTTTGCTCCACAAACAAACACAACTAATGGATTACCACTTGTCCTATGTGAAATGCGATATATAATTTCATCAGTTGTTGAACGAACTTCACTTGAATAAGCAACCGAATGATGCTAAATTAAACAGAACATTACTAATAATGGAATTCAAAATACAAAATCAATTAACAAGTACGATTTGCATGATATTGAGTTAATTGACAGAGTTTTATCTAACCGAAAGATTTACTATTGAAGCATGCCGATGATCATTATGCCATTTTATCGAGATATTTCTTTTCGTTTACTCATCCTATGTAAAATTACTATTTTTCTCTACACGGAGGAAATTGTTGACTCTCGCAAGCTCGTCTATTGAGTTGTATAGATAAACGTCGGGGAATATTTGCTCATAATTATCGAAATTATATAGAAGATTTCGAATACTTGTTCAAAAGGTACACATAGTTCTATACTTCTTGGTCGCTTTAACTCTATTAGATCTCTGTAAGCATTACCAAACTTGAAGAAACATTTTCTAAAACAATTTAGTGATGATCCATCAATGGAAGTTGCTTGAGCACATCTAGTCACGATCAATCTATCTTCGGTCATCAGTGAACAATAGAACCCACACGATGGGGAAATAGTTCCAATTTAAGTAGAAATTATTCACTTCACAATCAGCTCATTAATAACAATGAGAAAGGGTAGAAAATGAAATACATCGATCTGTAACTGACTGTCCTCCTTGCAAAAATCATTTGAAATAGAGAGAAATCGATATTTATTTGTATTTTTTCCATTTCTCTGCATAAAGTAAGATGTCGGTGAAGTCTAGTACTAGTGTCATTTTATTGATTTCTCCTTATGTTGAATAGATGCTTTCTTGTGTGAGTAACGATATCGTTCATTGATTTCTAATTGTTATCGCGTAGTAATTCAGTCATTTCGTTTTTCACTTTTTGTGTAAAGTACATTATATCTACTAGAATTGCCACTATATCTTGAATATCTCCGTTATTGTTCATCCTATTCCTCGATTGTATTCGCGAGAAAATAATAGTAGTAGGTGTAGTCCAGTGAGAAATATCATCTTTCAGATTTCGATTCCATTGAAAATCTTAAATCCATGACTGAAATATCGAGACGTTTTATTTAAAAGTATACGGACGACTCTTCATTATAAGTCAATACCTATGAATGTTCTCTAGTAGATGCACTAAATTTTCAATATTATTAATGATCCTATTTGAATGTCGTACGTACTACTGTAATAACTCGATCTCTATCAATTGGCTTTGGAAACATATAAATCAAAGATTATCATAGTAGAGAAGATACTGTTTAGTGAAGATTGTCTAGAAGTGATGTGAATCTATTTTTTGACTACCACGTATTTGAGCCGCTCTCTTGTTAATGATTATTTAGTTCTGAGGTTTCTTCCCCATGCACAATATGTAAGAATAAGTCCCAGAATCTTTTCGCTACACAAGACAAATTCTATGAAATGAGAGTAGTTTCTCTTTCGAATATAAAATTAATAGGATCTCTTTGCATAAGTACAATGGATCGTTTGAAATTTCATGGACTAAATGCAATGCTCAAGAAATATTCAATCGTCAATCAGATAGAAATTCTTGCACATGATTCGGATATTTCCTACTCATATGACATTATCTATCATGTTTCGGCTAAACAGATGCTCGAAGTTGACAGTTACGACAGGTATCCTTTCTAGTGACTGAATTCATCATTTCTAGAGAATCAATTTCGCCATTAATTTCTGACAAAAATATCCTAATGAATAACAAAATCTGAAGAGTTTTTAAATAGCGTTCGAATAAGTCTATAGATGCAAGCTTACATAACTATCTTTGAAGGCTCCCATTCCGGGCCATAATTGTCGAAAGGCATTGGTATTTTCAGTTTGTTCGTTGTCATCGTCATTATTATTATGATGATGATGATGATTTTTGTGATTAAATATCCATTGATTTGAAAGTGAACTATTGCTGAATTCTTTCATGGACTGAATCCATGTTGTTTCAAGTTGTTCAACAACGAAAACCGATAATCCATGGTGAAATTTTCCTAGTTTTTGAATGAATTCAATGTAAATTTCAGGTAATGGCAATTGTATATGGTGATCATTGAAGAAAGAAAGAATTTGATCTTGATTGAATGAACTTTTTGAAAAGGAAGATGACGTTTCAATTGACATCAATGACTGTGATGCAAGATTAAAGATCGAGTGGGGTATTGATGGTTGAAGAGTATAGCCATGTAGAGATGCTGGTGAGCCAGATACTTGTGTTAGCGAAAAAAGACCGAGAAGAGTTATACGAGATGATCGAGGTGAAAATATTAAGGCACGACGAGCTTTTGAATTGACGAAACAAAGACTAGAATGAATTAAGATTCTCAATCTCCATTGAATGTGCAACAAAAAAACAATCGAACATACTTGCATTTACTGTTTGTTAATTCTTCGTCATTTAAATAATTTTCTTGTTCATCATTGGAAATGATAAATAGAATCGAATTTTTATCGTTTTTGGCGTGTTGATCAAGATTATCGTCGTCATGAAAATTCAATTGCTTTTTTATTTTGTTAATTTTTTTCTTATGTTTCTTATTTCGTTGTTTCTTATTTACTGTTATCGATGATGTATTTTCATCTAATCTTTTCATGTCTTTTTTTAATTTGCTTTTCTTTTTTCTCGGCGATGTGCGTAATTGAATAGGTGGACGAAAATCTCGTAAAAGAAATTTTCCAACCGACGTTTCAACAATAACTGGTGCTGCTTTGCACTTTTTCATCTGAAATTTAAGTTTAATTCAGTTATCATCACAATCCTTGAAAAAGAACTCAAATTGTCGTCAGACTTTCATACAATCGATCATCGAAAAATTGTTTCTTGAGAAAGAACCTTATTATGATTATTATCAGAGAGAAATGAGCATTAATATGATATAAACTAATAGTAATGCATTTCGATGTCGAAACATTCTTTTTTAATATATACGAAGTAATATAAAATGAAAATTTTTGAACATCTCTTCAGGTAAGACAAAAACGAATTCAGGATTTCTCTAAGAGAAAAGCTTACTTTACGATAGACAGATGTGGATTTTGTTTTATCCGTTTTCTTTTGTACAACAATGGACCGCTTTAAAATTTATCTTCGACTCACAGGTGTTTATTAGAAGTAACGTAAGAATCTTTCGATGTCAGCAACATGAAAAGAGTTCGATGATTTTCCTTAGGATACGTGCGATTTGAATTTATTACATCCGAGAACCAAGAACTCGTAAAACCATCTTCTTTCAGTTCTAATTAAATATTTGTATAAATTCGTATCAATAGAGAAAAATAAGATGCATTTATCGGATAAATAAAAGAACCTGCGTTATTACCGGGAAATACTTTCTTACGATCAATATAGTTCAATATGTTACCGATTATGAAACATATACCGAGTACCCACTTAGCATTGTATCGAAAATTCAATGATTAATTTTACCTACATCAAAGATATATACACTTGCGAACAACGTAACTTATACGGAATAGGAAGAATAAAGTCGACGACGAATGAAATTAATATTAGTAACGATTTTCAATGATCTGCGAAACAAAAATGAAAAATATAATATCTTTCCTAAGAAAGAAAATTCTTTGCTTATATGAATAATATTAATAAAATTGTTCAGATAAATATTTTAATCATAACTCCTTTTGCTCAAGTTTTGTTTTAGATCGAAAAGATGAATGCTCACGCATTTATTTTCCAATAGATTAAGAGATTTTCAATCATTTTACTCATGGTTTACATTACTCGAAAATAATACTTCTATCAAATGCATACGATTATTTGTAAACGTATAAGCGTATTACGAAATGAAATTTAAATCAAACTAGTTAACTATTTTGGTTTTACTTTTCTATGAATCAACATCAAAAGATCAATCCTACGCCTACAGCATATCGAATAAACACCTTCGAAATGAATAACGAATCAATCTAAGTAATACGTTCTTGATTGTTTAAAATATACTTATTCGATGATGAACTGAGGGATTGCAAGACAATTGTATGATCACTGAATTTTACGACAAGAGTATCGAATCAAATCAGATTAAACAAATTGGTNGGTGCTAGTTCAGTTCAGATCAACGACACCACCATTCTATTGGTGTGTCAAAAACAGAAAGGGAAAAAATTGATTGGCTTATCTCGTTTGATTAATTTAAAATAAAATATCAGAGGATGATAGGGGCCGTACGTTTCCATGGGATCAAATCACAGCAGAAAAGGAAGGAAACGTGAAATTAAAATTAAAAGAAAGAAAGCTGATACGAGCAATATCATTGGTTAATTCAACTTTAACTAATTCGCTTTACTGGAGTGCTGGACCCCCATAATCGCTTAAAGATTTTATCTAATCTAATAAAAAAAGTAGTGAGCTTAATGCTAGTATAAAATATACTTTTAATTAAATACCTTGAAATAATTATTTGAAATAATTCATTTATTTGATTGCTCTCATCAGTACAGAAATGTGCGCCACCTTTCGTTCTATTATTGGAAGCTATTTCATGAATATAAATCACAACAGAAAGTGTTTAGAAAATTGAATTGGTATATCGAGAGTTCTCGTTCAAAATTAAAGAAAGAAGTTAATATTTTACAGCGTAGTAAAATTAAATCTCATTTGAATAATATAATTTTAATTGAAACAAAAGAACGCCATCCAGGTGGAAGAATGACGCGGTTGTTTTCCGTTAGCTCGGCAACCGACGAGTATAGTGTCAAAAGCGGTGCAAGGTTTCTAGAAAAAAAATGGTCGATGAATTACGGCCAAGTTGGGTGAAAATTAATTCTGTTTTAAAGCCGTTTTCCATGGTCTTTCAGATGACCGGAATGGTTAAGGGGGAAACAGCTGATTTTTTAATTTAAAATCAAACTAAATGTGAAAACTTCGGACTTATGTCCGAGAGTTATGTGTACTTCAAAAAGTGAATGAGACAAATCAGTCATTCTAGAATGTGTGCACGGAAGAAGTATCTCGGTAAACCTTTTTGGGAAACTCCGAAACTACTGGTCATCTCAGACATATCTAGGCAATTTCGCTTCTAGATGCAGTTTTTGTGCATTTGAGACATTTTTTCAGCCAATGTTTTGTTAGAAAGCTACGATTTGGTTTGAAACTAATATCAGATTCGGAATCAGCGTTAAAAACTGAGTCGATTTATATACGTTGTGGATAATTCTCAGTCAAAAGTTTTTTTTGAAAAAATCCCTGTACCCCACCTCAGGGATTGCTTGGTGAAAAATGACAATTTTTTCGATTACTCAGTCATTTCTCGCCGGATCCTTCTCATCTTCGAACTCGACCGAGATATTGATGAGCGAATTCTGTGCACAAAATTTCAGCTCAATCGACTGCATTTGTAAACAGTTATCGTGTATACGGCTGGTCGGACACACTGACCGACTCTAGACTGTACTCCCTTTTTGAGTACACAAAAATCAGTGACTCGATTGAAATGACTAAATTTAGTATCCTTGATATTCGAAATATCAATCTAGAGAGGGACGGTTTAAATCCTATTTTCTTCATATCTGTGATTTTTTTGCTTTTCTTGATTGAAATCCATTGATTGAAGTCAAAAAAAATTTAAACAAGTCAGAAAAGTCACAGAAATCAGAAATCAACTGTTTCCCCTTGAGAATGATCATTCTTGGACATAGGAAAAATGTGCTTCCTAAAAGAATGCCAATAGACTCTATTGATTTAACTAACAAATTAGTATTTTATTTCTCATATTGCACTTAAACTCAAGTACAAGAAAATCATCACTCGAAAGGGTGGAAGCTTGTAGTAAGATGTGATGAACTTAACACGTCGCAGGAGATTCACTCCGACAACTGGATCCGATCGGAATTTTAATGATGAATTTCTACAAAACCGATGGAATACTGGTTGCGGAACGACATTCGGCTCCTTAGGATGGCAATCAGATCCATCCGATTTCCGGAATCCGATAACATCCATCATACGGTTCTGAAAGGGCTCTATTGATATCATGAACTAGTAACTGACATCCGACTAATAAATTGCTATTTTCCCGTCAGATCCGTTACTCATGCCTCCACCAGGATTCCGATAGGATTGCGTCGGTTGATCGGATCCACTATCGAATTTAATCATCTGAGAGCCTCAATGTCAAAAATGATTTAGAAAATATCTTTGTATGTCTACAAAGAATTAAATTATTGGAATTAAATGATAAATTCGTCGAAATAAAAATTCTATGAAATTATTTTTGAAACAGAATGAAGGTTAATAGGAAACACGAAGCTGCCAATTTATCAGAAAAAGAAAAAGCATCCATTATGTCGCTTAAAAATGATACGCCTCTGGTTATTTCACAAGTTGATAAAAGCAAAGACAGTCGTCGGTTTAAATACAGAAAAAGACTTATACCAAGCAAAGGAAATTCTACGTAGGTGATAAAATAGTGTTAAAGGAGTTAATAAATAACGTTACAGAAGAAGGTGAACAATAGTTTATTTCATATTTATTGAAACTGAAGAATAGAAAAATGATAACTGATTACGAATACATATTAATGAGACTTAAAACAGGTACTAGGACTACTGAAGTATATTTTCTAGTTAAGAGAAACAAACAAAAAATGACTGAAAGATTGATTATATCAAGCATGATTCTATAAGAATTGAAAAGATAGCAGTAGGAAATGAGTAAGAAAAAGTTGAATAAAGAATTACCACAAAGATCACTATGTCTTTCTTTTATTAATTTCTAGCTGAAATGTACAATTTATTCGAATTTTGGTATTTCTGCTGAACACTCATCAGGAATGACCTTACGATCAATCACATTCAATTCATAAAATTAAATAGGGAGTGAGAAAAAGAAAAATGAATGATTCCGCCATCTTGCCACTCGATGATCAAACCAAAGTCTTGATAAAATGGATGGGATTCGCATTTTTTCTCTTTTGATTGTTCTTTAATTATAGCCGTAAGACATTCTCTTTATTTATGATTTTATTCACATCGTTGGATGTTAAGTTGTCGCAATCTTTTACTGCGCTTCTTCTTTTCGCTCTCTATTTGATTGTATAAAATTTAATAAAATTGATCGTAGGATTATTCCTGATGACGTGCCCACAACAGCAACAAGAAATCTCGAATAATAAAGTTATGATTCTTATATGATGATACAGTACGGCTAATAAATACATAGTAAAGCACCACTAGCAGTTGAAGTTATGCCTGAAACAAAATCGTACATTAGAGACTCGTTTGATTTTAAAGAAAGAAACAAATTTGCAGAACAACGATATATGTGGATTAAGGGGTCTATCCAACTTTGGCCGAAAGTAAAAATGGCAGAAGGACAAATGTCGAATGTAGAGGCTCGCATCACATGTGGGTGATGTGGTAAATGGCAGCTCTATTTCGACATTTTTACTTTTGATCAAAGTTGGGTTAAACCAATTAATGTGTTTATTAAATGTCACGCTTTTATTTACAGGTGTACCATTAGAAAAAGGGATAACTATTGCGATTAAGAAAATAAGACGACATCGTCCTATAACGTAAAAATTGATGATGATAATTTAAAAGACTTGGGGCAATGTTGGATGCTACCAAGCGGGTCCACAGGGTTGGGGATAGTGGAATGGCTATCAGTAAGATGGTTAGCTGCGAATAAGAGTGAGCTATTCGCTCAAATAAGTAGTCCCGGACAATTCGGTTATCTTGTCAACAGGGTGTGGTGGAGCTTTGGTTGGCATCGAAGTACCTATAAAATACTACAGAAACTCAAAGACGACAAGATGATAGGGCGAGTCGAGGCCGCCAGAAGAAAGATTCACAGGGATCGAGTTTTCACAAGCCTTAGCCAAGGTAAGGGGGATGACTAGACACCCTTGCAGAAATGTGGGAAATTCCTGACAAGGGCGTAAGAGTTCTTCGAGAACCACCGGCTATCTAGGGAATGGAGTAAACCAATTCATTCCATTGGAAGGCAAGGGAAAACCACCGCTGTAGACTCCCAAACACATCATGATCAACGTCAAAATTTCCAGTCGAGGTAACAGCGTGAATGGGGTTCTCAAAGAGAACAACTCGCTCGGTAGAGATGGTCATGAAGGATAGGCGACTCTCGACCGTCATCATGCTACTGTCCGTACCAAAAACGCACTCAAAATAGGAACCTGGAATGCAAGAACTATGTTCCAAAACGGAAAGTTGGAAAACGTTAAAAAAGAAATGGAGAGGCTGAAGCTCAATGTGCTAGGCCTCTCCGAGGTCAGATGGACAGTAACCGCGGATCTTTTACAACAGACAACTACACTATATTCTACTCTGGAGGTGACCATCATGAAAGAGGAGTAGGCATACTACTTGGCAAAGAAGCATCTAAAAGTGTAAAAGGCTTCTGTGCAATCTCAGACAGAGTGCTACATTTAAAACTTCATGGCAAACCTTTCAATATCTCCTTCATCTCAGGTTATGCACCGACGACTGACCATGAGCATGCGGACGTTAGAGATCATTGGATTGGTTGTCTTCACACAATGTCAAGATGTCACTTGTATGAAACGAGACAGTGATTGTATTATTGTAATCATTATTCACGCCATTACAGTCTGTTTTTTATTATTTAGATGTTAAAAATATACTTTTTCTTGGATCAGTTACTCGAAAAGCAGTATTTTAGCTAGTGTTTCTCATTATAGTTTTCATTGCTTTTTTTGTAATAAGGAATTTCTCATGTAAATATTATTGTGAAACAAGTTTGCCATGTAAATATCATCATGATAGAATGCTTTTTCATTTAAATATGATGTTTTAACTGATAAATAGTACAACACATGGATTTCCTTTATCAACAAACTAGAAATCAACTAACATGTTTCAATCACATTATCAGATAAAAATAAAGAATTAAGTTTATATGTTATAGAATAACACGAAATGGGACGGGATAAGGTAGTGCTGGATACAGGATGGAATGGGACTAAATCTTGGTCGTCCCATAGAGCTCTGACTACATCTATAGCCGTGAAGGTTACATGCCCAACAATGATCCGACAGCACCGATGCGATTCATCTTGATCAAAGTGGATTATTGCATTGAAGATTCAGCCTGAATCTTCATGGATGTACAACCATAGTGAAAACATATATCTATTTCAACAACAGGAAATGCGTAATTCTCGAGTCATAGTTATAGCTTCTCAATAGACTTTTCTGCTGATTTGAAACAAACTGAAATTTCGACAGATCTCTACTGGATGCAGATGTGTGAGAATAAGTGTTTACCGTAAAAATTATTTTAATTCTTATGTTAGATGAGAACTTCATTGCTTTTTACATCGACTGCAAGCAATCAATTTCAGCTCTCGAGAATCGATGAATCAAATCAATTTTTATGATACATCTTCGTAATAACTCAATATTGACGAATCAGTGTTCTCTGTACGATCTGCGTTTCATGATATAAGGTGTTAAAAATATAATCAGCATAAATTATTCCGATTCAGTCAATCTTTTTTCTACTCAGTTATGCATTTTGTCAACGGAAGCATTCTAAAAAAATTCAGATGTACGCTTTAAAGCGTCCCAGTGTCTTCGTTGGTTTTTTGTAATTTGGAAAAAGGAATCCGCTCGAAAGTGGGTGGATCTGAAACGTGAGAACATCTTTCTGAGACACATCGATACGTGTATACTCAATATGTATTATTTTTAAGTTACATCTATAACTGTAATAGAAAACAACTGATGCGCTGTCTATATGCATAATTCATTGAAATTCTTTAGTGTTCAAAACAATTCATCTAGTAAAAATCGACTGTAATTTGAAATTTTCAGTGACCTCTGTAATTTGCAACCCTATTCTAATAGTGTGACATTCGAATAGGATTTTTAATTGATCTTATGCGAAATATCGAACTATTTTATTATGTTTTATCAATTTATCATTATGTTTTACAGTCAAACGTTTATCCTTAACACTTCACGGAAGTTACGATTAAATCATAATTGGATTTCTATGTGATTTTCCAATTGATATTCTTTCGCAAAATTACAGCATTTACATCAATCTGTATATTCTCATTCAATGGACGTGAACTCACGTTTTTGTATGTAATATTACGGAAACAGAAATCTAGATGGATCATTTTTCATTTCAAAATAACTCCAATCTAAGTTCACTAGTTCTTATCAAGCACAAAAAATTCACCTTGCGTTCTTCTATCTAATTATCTAATGGCTCGATAAATGCTGTGAATTTTTACACTGTTGAATTTGTCAGAATATTGTCATGTATTGAAGTCAATACAGAAAAACAACACTTTTCTTTCCAAATCGAGTATATATATATACTACCTAATAGACAATCTTATTACGTAATAGAGACAAAGGTCAAGGCCAAATATAATGTTTTATTGACCTTGATCAACAATAACGAATATCTGTGTTGAGATCAAGAAAGATTAAAGAACGAACGAAACAATACATATATGTATATACTTTAGCGTCTATTGCTATAGGACAGTAACGTAAACGAAATAGAAAACAAACGAAACGAAAAGAAAGAAACAGAAATGACAATAACGAATGTTACTACATTGCAAATCGAACAAAAACCAGATCTATGTGATATTATACATTACTTTTGTGAAACACGATCTAAAAGGAGTGCTACTGTGTGTAGGATGAGGAACTTGAACTTCCCCATGTCAATTATTATTTCTATCGCATTGATTTTCTAGACATGAGCCAAATGATTGAATTCGATAATATTCTTTTATTGTTTGTAATTTTGAAGACGACACTGTGGCTGCACAATTTGACGCAAATCATATAGTGCATGTTTATGATGATAAGGAAAATTTAATAAAATACATTATTCGAATATCATATCGATATTATTTGTTTGATGGTTCCTAAAAACATTTTAGCAAATCTATATTTTTACATGAATAATAATATAAAAAAACATTTTTTTTTTCATCGTTTTGTATTAAAATTCTATAAGAACTAATTGATGTAACATCAGAATCTTGTCGAAAACTTGATGCCTAATTAAATTCATATCGATTTAAATGTTGTCTTTGACGATTATTCTCATTAGTCCATATTATTCGTTTATCATTGTATGGACTGTATACTAATTTCTGACGCTTATCATTTGGTTTTCTATCAATGTGATGACAGACAGTTACACGACGAAGACTTTCACGATTGAACAATGATTATTCATAACTCTAATAATGATTAGAATATGGACATTGATTATGTAACATACGAGATGAGAAACAAAACTTTCAACCACCGAATACCTTCAAATTGTAAAATATAAATCAAGATTTTGAAAAAGGAAAACGAAATTATTATGACGTTGTCGATAGAAATTGTAAAATGTTTTAGACTTCTCCATTCATGATGACACATCTATCGTATAGGATATTGATCAACCTGTCAATGAATATTCATGTATGAATTCAGCAGCAATGTCAAAGGATCAAAAGATGTTCACTGTACCAAAATTTTACCTAGAATACATGGAACTTTATATGCTTTGTCAAATGTCGCCTATGCGAGTAATAAGAGGAGAAGTACGATACAAATAATGCGACAGCGGGCATTAGCATCTTCCAGCCGATTTTTCTATTTCTGTTAGAACATTTATTTTCATACAATTTTATTTGACTAGATACAAGAAGCAACGGAATAAATTTAAATCAATCGAAATACCTATATTATGTATATATTATTGACAAGAGGATACTTTCATTTTCAAGCCGACTTTCTGTACTCTTCAGAAATTTTCTTTTCACTTGACTTTACTTGAAATGAATATAAGAAGCGATTGCATGAATTCAAAACAAATAGACAATTCCCTTTTATATATACAATATGGTTAACAGGATCTTGTTTTGCTTTCCGCAGCTGATTTTATTTCTCACATGCTTCTATTATTGGGATAAATGAAAGAAAACATGCGTATATAGATTTAAAATGAATTGGCATATCTTTTTCATATATATCATGAACAATACGATATGCTTCTCTTCCAAGAAACTCCAGTGTTCATTTGTTTTTAGGCCAGATAAAGATGAAAGTGTTTTGATTGATTTCATTCAATGTATTGTTAGTTATCCTGAAGAGAAAAGACGAGACTCTTCTGTTGAAATGAATTTCTATGCTATTACATTTGTGTTTTGAAAGTACTGTTTACACAAAGTATACGTGTTACATAACATGAATTGAATTAATTTTATCCGCTAGAAATAACCACTATTCAAGTGTTATTATTTATTCGTAAAACGTTAAGAAAAATATTTGATTTTACTCTAATAGGCTATTTCATACTTCATTAGTTTAATATTGTTGAATTGTATTATTGAAAAGAATTCTTCAAGTGTACTGTTTACTTTTATTTATTTACTTATTTGTGGCTGAACGGAGTTGAATAGTAACAAAATAAAACTCTTCCCCTTAATGAAGGTTATTAGTAAACGAATCTGTTGTCACATCGCACTTAGAATCGCTCGTTCAACATTACAATATGCATGTAGCTTCGATGAAAAGCAATAATATTTCTTAATGTTGAAAATGGTCTCAGGTATTTTTTCTAAATTTTGACCAACATCATTGAGTTTTAATTAAAAAAAAACTTTCGCTTTGATTTATGCATGACAAGTTATTTGAAGGTTTTTGTTCTGTTGTAATGAGCGATTTAAATTACTCCGTTTTTTCTGAATTTTACAATAAAAATTTAGATCTTCTTTCGTAGCAAAGAACTCGATGATTATACGGATTTTATTAAACATATTTGATTGCAACAATGCCTCTAAATTTTCATATTTTCTACTATTGAATATTCTTTCTAAGAATTACGGACGATGTTTAAGTAATTTCCATCACTAGTGGAAACTTTCAACAGTTGTTTTCGAAAGTACTCGTTTTAAAATATTTCATGCTTTAAGATCAATTTAAGCAAAAAATCAAATGTTATTTCTTTAATCCATAAAGCACCATTAATGTCATCGTTAGAATAGTAAGTTCTCGTCTTTCGATTAATATATCAATTAATTTCAAAAATCCAAGATGGCGAATGTTACAGCTTTGTATTTTTAGATTGTTGCAGAATCAGTTTTTCAATGTTTTATGATGAAACTTCATGATTTTTCTTGTCTTTCATAAAATCTTAACTTGTTCATTGAACATAAACGTTTAAGATGTAGAAGAAGTGAATGATTTTTCCAATAGATCTTGTTATTTAAGTTGAAAGTGCTTCTTTTATGACTAAGCAAGTCCAATTCGATTTCACTTTGAAGAAAATGAAATCAATCTTTGTCAATAACAAACTTCACTGTACTCTTCAAGGCTCTATTTTGGACATGCGTAGTTATAATTGAGTTTTAGGGTTGTATTTCTTTCTTCATAGTGTACACAAGAAAACAATCAACATACAATGAAGTATAAAACAGAATAGACATCATGTACAAATCTATGTAAATAGGGAGCTAGAGAGTAGTTTTTATCTCCATAAATTATTCCATGCCATAGAGTACAAATACGATATTAAAAATCGAAATATAAATGATGTAAACTATCATGTTTTATAGTACACATATTTACGATTGTTCCGTTTTTTTTCTAAGTGAGTGCTTTTCGAAGTTGCAAAACAAACTGTATTTCAAGGCTTTTTTTTGTTGTTTCATGGGACAATCTGACCTCATTGTTATTTTTCTGATTTCTTATTCAAACATATAAAACTAAACATATTGTTTCACTCTCGTTGTCAAGTTTGAATTTGAATACGAAACAGATATCCGTCATAACATCTCGTGATTTTATATTTCTTATCTTAAATTGACATAGAAGATACTGACGGGCAAACTCCACTATATTTATGTGACTATTCTACATCGAATTGGACTTCACTCCATAGATTAATCTTTTTAACAACGGTAAAATTTCCTCCTTATAATATTATGTTGTAAAGTAAATGTCATTATTTTTTATATTTGATTACATGAGCTTTGCATAGTGTCGATTGTTATTATTTACAAATAAACTGAGCCAAGAAAAACGTTTTTTCTTCTCTCACCGTGTGCTACTTTTAGCTAATGAAATTCTTTTAACGTTTAAGGTTGATCTCGTGAAAAGAAGTAAAAAACAAAAAGTGTAAACTTGTAGTATCCTATGCTTTGAAATGCAGTTAGAATTTTTGAAAAACATACTGTTTGAAATATAAGATGTTATATTTTGTTGTAACTAAGTTGACGTTTTTCTAGTTAGAAAATGAGCACTATCCTTTGTTTTGTTTAAACAATATTCATAGGGAGAAAACAACTCTTCGCGCCAGTGTTCTTCAAATTATTAAAAAAAACTGTCATCGTTTAAAAGCCATTGAGACTAACATTGCTGCTGTCCTACTTTTTCTCCTGTCGAAGGCAATACATCTAGCATTCTCATTAAATTTCTCAAATGCTCCTCATGCCTTAGAAATTTTGTTGATGTAGTCACGGTATTCATCGTCATAGAAAAGTAGAAAAAAAACACCTATATCAACAGGAAAAAAATGTCAAAAAACTTTTCTTGGGTTCCACCGTTCTGAACAAAAAAAGAAGAAAAAGAGAAAAAAAAAGAAAAAGAAAAAAGAATCTGTTGTTGCTTAGAGCTGATTTGAATTGGCAAACGATTGTGAAATTTCATGCAGAAATCATATAAAAATATGAATAGAATTTAAACGTGTCAGTTTGTTAATCATGGGCTGTGGATCAAGTTTATCGGTGGTCCCATCAGTTAATAATCGGAAATCGGCAAATAGAAAAGCAGTTAATTCTGCTTCAATTAATAAATCAAATAAATTACCTCCAATTAATGCCGAACAAAAATCGTCGCGAGAAAACGAAAAGCAAGAAAAAAATCTTGAACCATTTACACTTATTTGTCTTGATGAACATTTTCATGACGATGATAAACAACTTCGATCAATAGTTGATCATGTTTGTTGTTTTAATGATTTCGACGAATGTGAAGAATTTATTGTGGACATTAGTAAAAATAATTTCCTATTTTTTATTGTTTCAAGTGAACATTTTATTGATATTGTTTCACATATTCATGAATTATCACAACTTATCGCCATTTATGTGTTTCAAGACAGTAAAAAATCTAATTATAAGAAGGAAAATATTGATAAACATTGGACAAAACGATATACAAAGGTACAGTAAAGCTAAAATTAAGAATAGTTATTGTTTTCCACAAGAAATAGATTAATCCTTTTGCATGGGAAACTATGTATTTATTTATACGACTTAAACTGAATCTTAATTATCTTATTCTTCGTCGCTCTATTTCAAGTCATGCGAACAAATGAATAAAAAAAGGGAGAACCTTTCATCGGGCTACTCGATTTAAACATTTAATACAAAAAGAAAATTTCAAGAATCAAATTTTTCTACGTGACGCGAACAATCAGTCGCCATTCTCGATTGTCTTTTTTTCTTGTTTTGAGTAATGATTTTTAAGCATTCACTTATGTAATTCTGTCTAGCGGATGATGAATTATTGTAGTACTTAATAAATTTTTCACGATAATCCAGCAAGAAGAACATTTTCAATTAATAGCGAGAAGGCTCTTTCTCTTGACTATTGATGTTTTCGAAAGTTGTTCTGCACACACTTCAATCAATCAACAGATGCTGATGTTCTTTGATGAGAGTATTTTTCAACGTATCGTATTACGCTTTCATCGATGACATTTTTAGTTTTTATAGCTGTTTTAGAAAATTTTGAAATTAAAAACCTTCTATTTATAAGTTGCCCTTTGCTTGGAGTGTCACTTTTTCGACATAACTACGCTTATTATATGAAGAGTTCGTGTTTCCGGGCTTTTCTAGTAATATTACTTCTAGCAATCTTCCATAGAAATTTGATTTCTTAAGACACAAGTACAAAAGGTTAAATTTAATAATAGAAATAGCGTAGAAATAATGTTTACACTTTTAGATTGCATCGGATAGGGTTGGACGAGGAAGTTCATTTTCTACCATGTATAATTTTTTGCTCGACCTAACCCTCAACGCATACACATATCTCATCTATTTACGTCGTTTTTACAAGATGTCGAATCATGTTATTTAGCAAAGTGTCAAACGCGAGGAATTCTACCGTTTCAAGTGAATAATTAAAACAAAAAGAACACATTCGCTTTACGTCATCACGTATTTCATTTAGATTCTTGTATGAAATACTCATCGTGCTGCGTCCTGTCTATTCTTTCGCGATTCGAAAAACATTTGAATGTTCTAAATAATTGAAATTTCTCATGGCTTGATCAGCTATGATCTAGTTTCAATGAACAACTCATGTTTTGTTCTGACGGGAGATTCTGTGAAATAGTTTCTCTTCGACAACGATGAACAACTTCTTTTGACATTCATCTTTATTCGATATTCGAATACAAATGTTGATGTTCGGTGAAACATAGAATAGAACCGATGATCGGGCATGTGACCGTAAACACCATGCGAAATCGATATTGAAAATGAATTCTTTCGTTTCTCAGTTGGCTTATCGTCAAAATTTTTATTCAGATGTAAAATCAATTATTTAACGTCTTTGTTTCGAAATAAAATCAATCGTTTTCAGCAAAATCCGAGTTAAGCAAGACAGTTTCACCGTATCTAATGCGCGTTGATGGATATAGGTTTTTTCTTCTTTATATTCTAGTTTGTGCATAGTATTACTTTTATTGCTTCCTTCATATTCTATTTCAAAGCCAATACTATTTTAAGGTACAACTAGAGAATCGTTTTTTACTTTTTGTCCGTTTAAACTTGGCTTGATTCAAGAAGTGAAAATCGTTTTTCTGTCTTCCTTCTTCGTCTTTAATGTTTCCTTTTGTTTGAATACGCGTAGCAAGACGCAGGCCATGATGACGGCTTATTTTCTTTTTAATTCAACTTCGTTACTGTTCTATGAAAGAGTACTTTAACAATAACAGTGTAGGCATCATGTTAAGAGTGTTTTTTGAGGCATTGAACGTTTCGTGCTTTGGCCTTGACTTGAATACAATGAAGTAGAAAAAAAAATAACACTTCGACTTGCCCTGCATACTAAATTATCTTTTCGAACTAAGATACACAAATTCATTGAGCGATTATTCAGAGTGATACTTGAATTGTTAACCAAACGACTTTCGATTCCTGTTTGTTGAGTCACTCTCGAAAAAGTCATGTCTATAAGACTTGAATTTTAATCGTAGTTCGTGCAACAGAGTCTCAATATGTGCTGGACATATTTCGTGAGCGAACGAGATACGTAGAATATACGATCGATTATTCAAGAAGAAGAAAAGAATCTCAATGTAAATTCGTGAAAACAAGAGATACTCCATCAATCGATGACAAACTCATCTTAGATTTAAGTTCTATGTGATTTCAACTCGAAAAATAAAGAAAAAGATCGGAAGGCATCACATCGATTTTTTCGAAATTTAGAAAAACGTTTTTCTCATCGTAAAAAACTAACAATCATTCAATTTTCTCTTAAGATGAAAGGCATTTATTCGGATCGTGACATTTTATTGGAACAATTAACAACTGATGTGAATATTTCATTGAATATAAACGATTTAATTCCAATAACTGTTTACAGTCGTATTGATGCAATTCAAACAACAAACAATTCGAATGATCATCTTCGCTTTCTGTTTTACCAACTATTTATTCAACATTATTGTTTGAATACGTCGACGACAGTAAATAAAAATGATTTTATTGGCATTGCTCAAGATTATTATTTTTCCAATCGAAAAGAATTAAAAGTCGTGCACGAATTCGATGATGAATATAATTCCACTAAGAATGTCTTCACTTGGTTTATGCGGAGTTGTTTTATTCGACGAATCTTAACGCAATCATTGCTAACGTTGAATATTCAAATGTTATTTTCATTAAGATTTTTCATTGAGGATATGTTCAAAATGATGATTGACAAAGGATCGGTATCAAATGAAAAAACAAATTTCTATTCGAGTAACTCAGGAAGATACGTCAATGGAAGATCAACAAACGAACAAATGTTTTATCGAGGACAAGCTTTGTCGAAAGAAACTTTCTTTAAGATAAAATCAAACATCGGTAAAACATTTGATTCGTTAGAAGTTCGTATCTAATTCTTCATTGCTATTCTAGGCGAAATATTGTCGATGAATAATTTTGTTTTGACAAGTAAGAATCGTCAAGATACATTAGGATTCATACGTCAAAATGTTCCACCGACAGATTTGGTTTATCGAGTTTTATTCGAAATCAAAGTCCCTTCAGAATACTCATTACAAAAACAACGTCCGTTTATCGATATTAAATATTTGAAGGATTTTAATAAATCATCGAGTGTTGACGACAATTTATATTCGGTATTGTTTTTCATTGGCTCAATATTTCGAATAAACACAGTTCATTTTGATATTAATAACGACTGTTGGATCATTCAATTGACATTGTATGATGAAAGAATAAATCAAGACTTCTCTCAAGTATTTACATTTCTCAATGATACGAAACGTACGAATACAGAAAATGCTATAGCATTAGCGAATCTTCTTCGACAAATATCTCCGAATTCGGCGGAACAATTCTACAAACACTTGTTGAAGAAGAATTCCGAATCTTTATCGAAACTCGAATGTTACCGTGGACTCGGCCTTTGCTTCTATTCGAAAGATGATAGTGAAGAAGCATTGAGTTACTTTGAAAAAGCGTTAAATTTAAAACCAACTGATAAGCTAATGAAATCTTCGTTACACAATAGTATGGGTCTTGTTTATGCGCGACAAGATCAAATCGATGAAGCGTTGCTACATTTCAATAAAGCACTAGAAAATAGCTCACTGCCATTACATATTGCGTGTGTTCATCATAATTTAGCGTTAGTTTATAGTCAACAAGGAAAATATGAAGAAGAACTCGACCATTACGAACAAGCTCTCAAGTATCGTACACGTCAATTACCAGCTCATCATTTACAACTAGCATCATTACACAATAATATTGGTATTGCCTATTCAGATATACAGGAATATGATCGAGCATTGACTAATTTACGTCAAGCGCTTGATATGCGTTTAAAATTATTATCAGATACTCACATTGATGTGGCTAGAAGTTATGCAAATATTGGCACTGTTTATGCGAAAACCCAAGAATTTCGTATGGCTCTAGATTATTTTAATAAAGCGTCTCTCTTATTTGAAAAACAGCAACCAATACCTCAACAGGATATTGACCAACTTAATGGAAACATAAAAATTGTCAACGATAAACTTAGGTAATAAGCTGCTATTGCAATGATTTTCTCTAATTCTTTATTTTCTGCTTTTTAGACGAAAAACTTTCTGAACAATTTTTTATCTTCTCACAAAGCAAACAAACTGACAACAAAAAATACCCTGTGGAAAAATACGTCTAATTTTCTTGAATGTATTTCTCATTGAGAACATTTGTGAATAAATGTTTTGTAAAAGAAAACAAACTTATTTATGAATTTTTCTAGTTTGTTTTTCTTTTCTCGTCAAATTTATTCCTAAATTACTTCTTATCTAACCATTGATTCAATGATTTTCTTTTTCAAGATCGAACGGTGGGGTGATACGATGTTCGATACGGTGATTCCAATCTTGTTTTGTAGAAACGTGAACAACAGATGGAAATCAATCGCTTGATTTAGCTTGAGGAAAACAATTCGTTTTTCCAGATGAGCACGTTCACGTGTCTTTTCTTCACACTGCTCGTGACATTTGCAAGTGCAGATAGTGTGCATTTTTTATCAATCGATTCAAGTTACCATGAAATGTTCAATATAAAATCATTTATCTTCAAGTATCGATTTGTCGTCATGATTTCTAGATAAATTGTTCACTAATATATGTCATCAAACTACTTCACAAAATTAAATGCCAAGCCTGCAATCAATATTTACGGCGTAAAAGATACTTGTTGATCATCATAATTTCCATCCTTTCACTAAGCTTACTTAACAAGCATAGTACTAACAAAACTTCAAGTGTTGTATTCGAGCAATTGGCAAACAGCCAATGGTAGACCATGTTTGAAACGAACGATGCACTGAAAAAATTTTTCATCGATACCGAGACATTTGTTTCGACTCGACTATACTTAATCTCCATGAGAAACTGCAAGAATAGAAAATATCTTTTGCGTGTCGACTTTCGATAATACGAAATGTCTTCAAAGAAGATTTTCTATCCTCGTCGACTTTGCTCGGTAGGCATCTACTCTGCAAATATCCGACGTAGACAAAAAAAAATTCTTCAAATCATACACAGAATAGAACAAAAAGAGAAAAAAAATCTTAATATTTCCGGTCGGGTACCGAATGCAGAAAATATGCTAACACCTAAAATAGAATACGTTGATTTTATTATATCAACGTTAATTGATTTAGAAGAACGTGTTTTTTTCTTCTTCCATTTACGTCCGATAGATTATTCATGAGAAGAAGAAACGATAAAATATTGGCTCAGAAACACGGGTGTAGAATCATAAGATAATCATATCTCCAAGGTAAAGATTCTTCATCATCGCCGAATATTTGTAAAATATGAACATTAAAAGATCACCGAATCAGATACAATGAATGAGAAGAATCATGACGCATGTACGGTTCATAAACACGGTCTAGTGTGTCATCAATTTCGGTGTGCTTTCGTCTAGGTTCGAACACAACGTCTAGTTATGTTGTATTCTAAAACGACTGGACAAAAGTGATCGACATATCGATGCACACACATCTTTATAAAACAACCACATGACCGAAATTTTAATGTTGATTTGTTCTCTTTTCACAAGAATCATTCATCGTATGATGAATCATCGTCATATTGAAATTTATTTGAATGAAAAATAAATTAATAAATATTTCCGTTCAAAATTACAGAAAATAAAATAATTTAAAAATCATTGTTGATCAGATAATGAATTAAAGGTCACAGTTAAGTGTTTGACATGAATAAATATCACAGTGGAGTATAAAATAATTTTAATCGGATTTGATTCGACTTGGTGGTACCCATCCTCCCATGGCCTTTTCGATTTCTTGTGCAACCGTCAAACTTAATTTATCATGACCTCGGCCGGCAATACATTGAATGCCTAACGGTAAATGTTGACTATCTAATCCTAATGGACATTGTGTTGACGGTAAACCCAATGCATTTATAATACCACAATATATATAATCGAATGTATTCATAATTAAAGGCCAAGCATGATATGGTGCCGATTGAGGGAATGTTGGCAATAAAAGAATGCCATCGTCGCCTAGTAGAACTTCAATTTCATGAAAAAATTTATGTGCTAATTTATGAAAACGTTGATTATATTTATTTGGTAGTGCTTCTAATATGACAAGGCCGATAGCTGGTAACGTATGTGTTGAACGAAATAAAAATTTTTTTACTAATTCATGATAACCATTTACATATGTTGCATTGTCACAAAGTGATAATGAAAAATCTCGAGATGATAGTTCACCATCAACCATCATTGCCGACCAAAGTGATACAGCATAACGAAGACGAGTTAAACGTAAACGTGTGACGTGAACTTTATGGGTTTCTTCAAAATGTTCTACGACCTTTAGAGTAAGGATATTCAGATGTATGAAATTTGTTCTGTTTTCCATTAAAACTTACTCGTCTATGAGCTAGTTTTTGTTCTTTATCGACTTTGCTGACGAAATAAGCATCCATTTCATCAATATAGAAGTAGCGCAATTTAGTTAAGTCAACCTGAAACAGAAAAATAACAATAATCAATTGAACTGTGGAAGATACGGAGATGACTTTTCAAAATTTATTGTCATGTTTTCAAGACAATCAAATTAATTTAATCGAAGTTTCAGAAAACACGTGTTTGCGAAAAATATTCTTTCAACAGATTTTATTAGCCTTGTTCATTCTAGCACACACGAGTTGAAAATCTATCTTTCTTTTAACATGAAAAATATTCTACATCATTTGCATATTTTTATTGAAAATCTTCATCCAGAATTTAGATGAATACTTAAAGTTATATGTAGTAAAACTTTGATTCGATTAAACAAATGATAATGGTCAGAATTCACAAGCATGATTGCATACCGGTATATTGGAATTCAATGAAACAGTCGTGTTTAAAGTTTGTTTTTGGTCGCTTAACCATAGGTCTTATTATGTTCGATGCTTTAATCATTAGAAACGAACTAAATTTGATAGATTGTACCTCATTCAGTAATAGTGCACAGTGGATAATAGGAAAGCTTTTCTCTCTAGTTTTCTTCTCTCAGATATCTTTGTCCCTTATATACAGTTATTGTCATATCAGACTTCGAAATTTTTATATCGTTTAGTAGCGACATCTTATTCTTATCAATTATATTATGATGATAATAACGCTGTTATAATACAAAACACCTACACCATCACTCAAACAATTCACATAGACATAGTTACTAAAAACGCATCTCTCTATTTTGAAGATTGTTTCAGTTGTTTTTAATAATAAAGAGTCTATCTTAAATTAGTCTACGCTGTGTTTCATTTTAATGTTAACAATTTATTTGAAAAAAAAAGATTTCTTTCAATAGTTTCTACACCGATGAAGTTTGAATCCGGTGAAAACCAAGACTCCGAAAATTTTTATACAATTTCAACTCCGACTTCGGAATATGTTGTATGTATAACTCTGAAGAAGTTCGAATCGAGTTTTATATAGTCCGACAAGGTTAGTTACATGCAAAGTAGTGTGCCCAATCGTTTAAACTAAAGAACTTTAATGATAGATGGCAACGGATTGACGTGTTTATGCATTATTTCCTCCTAAAGCACAGAATAGGTGAATTACTGGAACAACTATCGAAAGGTACCTTTCTTTTCGTTGATCGAAAATTTTTAAGTTTACTATGTTTTGTAAAGACAAATAAGTTGAAAAATAAAAAACCTTCTGCAATATTGTCCAAAATTCTTGTGTAACAAGTGTGAACTATAACGTATTGCCAAAAATGAGCCATGGAGAAGAAAATTAGACATTTTCTATTTCAAACAGTGATTTTGAGAAACACATCTGACTGATTTCATCATACAAATTTCGTTTTTTTCAAGACTGTTATACATATTCAGTGGGTTCAGAAATCATTTCTCCACCTCGGTAAGGCAAAGATATTTTATTTTTCACAGCGGAGTCCAACTGATTTGAGTTACCAATGACATACGAATGTGTAGTACCATTATACATAGTTCGTATGACACAACCGTTTCACCAATCTCTCCTTCTTTTATTTCTATTTCGAAATAGAATAGTTGACATAGAGTGCATGTTCTTGAACGTAAATGATTCTTCCAGTGTAGAAAGGATCATGCATATTAAATTAATAACTCTCATTAACGAAATATTTTCATTTCATTTACAATTCTAGACCTTGACGAAGCCATTCCAGCTCAAATAGTTGCATGAATTCGTTTAAATGCGGGAATCCTCGTGGCGCAGCACTTCTAAGCATATAGATTCTGATGCCTTGAAGAAGTAACTTCTATTTTATCGGATCAAACAAAAACGGAATCCAGGATCGAAAAGAAATTACAAATCAACATAGTAATATTGATTTTCGATAGCATTCGAGTGGGTTAATGTATGCAAATACTTGAAAAACTATCAAGTCATGTTTTTTTTAATACTCCTTATCACAGCCAAAAGATTCAATTGAGAAATGACTCATGAAGTAAAAACCAACCCGATGACATACCTTGATGAACCACATAAACGTGCACTATGAAACAGTGTTAGTGTTGAATCTAAAATCAGTTCTTACTGATGCAATGAAACCAAAATAATATTTTCTGTGTTATCACTAATCGATATTATACACGCATGATTTATAGACTTCTATAAAAAATCTCATCGACACTGAAATATTTCGGTCTTAGAGAGCCATCTGCTATTCCATGAGTAATGTACTTTATAATGCGATAGTAAACACTGGTTAGCAGAGAAAACTGAATTCGATTGTATAGCGTTTCTGTAGGATGTTGGATTTCTTATAATTATCGACAATATAGAATATTGTTTTGGATTCATTGCATTCATAGAAACGTTTTTGGAGTTTCAGCGTTGTAGTGATTCACAGTTCACTTTCATGTTCTCTATCGAACTAGACTGCTAGTTTAATTGTTGTTTTATGAATTTTTTCCGAAACCCCTCTTTTAATTGGGTCAACTACTGAAAGCCTAATGATATTTTATGGCTTTGCAAGCTTTTCCATATCGAAATTCGCTAAAATTCTATCAAAAACTAATGTTTTTATGCTCATTGCTTGTTTCGTCTCTGTTCTAATTCCTATTTTGCTTAATTCGATAAAAAGGAAGTTGTTTTCTTCGAGTCATTAGAATTTGTAGACATAAGAGTGGTGTATTACTATCGAAAAAGTCTCTTATTCACGGTGACTTTATCAGATTATTTGAAGTGAAATCCATTTATCAATCAAGATCAACAGTTGATAAAGAAATCAAATAATGTTGTTATTGGTAATAATAAATTCAAGGTGAACTATTCTTTTAAAAATTGGACGAATAATTTTTGAACTCAATGCCTGTATATACAACACATTTGTGTCAAGTATGAAACTGAAAAATATGAGAAGCGCGCGTATTCATCTATATAGATCGTCACTTCGAAATGTTTGTTGTTCGATCTTACCGGTTTGTCAATATTTAATAATTTGTTGACATTCTCTGGACCTGCTAAAACTTTAAGCATTGGCTCTAAATCACACGCATAACGACACATCGGTCCTGTTGCCAGAAGATACTTCTGATGATGATCTTTGTGCGGAGGATACTGACCATCATTTGGAACGATATCTATGCAAAAGAAAGAAAATTATTTTCGAGTCAAAGGCACTACGATGAATTTTCTTTTTCGAAACCTGGTGATGTTTTATGTCCAAATATTCCATTCATGAATGAAGGTAATCGAATACTTCCACCAATATCTGCACCAACAGCAAATGGTACACCCGCTGCTGCAACAATACAACCAGCACCACCTGAACTACCTCCAACTATTCTTGATAGATCGTATGGATTATTTGTTGTACCATATAGAGAATTACGTCTAGAATAATTTCAATATTTGAATATTTTTTGAAAAATATGATTTCTAAGATGAACTCTTACGATTCAAACCACATACAACCTTCACTAACATTCGTATTACACAAAAGAATAGCACCCGATTTCAACATATTTTCTACTGATTTCGCTGTTTCAGTCGATATAAAATTTTTTCGTGCGGCTATTCCAGTTGAATTATGAAAGCCTACAAACTGCATCGATTCTTTGATTGCAAATGGAACACCAAGAAATGGTGCACGTTCTTCACTCCATTGGTCAGGTAGTGTTTTTCCACTGTCTAAAATTTCATCGATTTCTCGAGCTTCGTTAAGTGCTTGTTCAAATCTTTCATCGACATAGACATTTAGATATGGTTGAATAGCTTTCAGACGATCAATGTACGCATGAACAACGTTGTAGACTGTTATCTACAGCAAAAAATTGATTATTTACTTATTTAGTTTTCAAAATTACTTGTCGTTGACGAATACGTTGTGCTATTACAGTTGCTGGTTGAAGTAGTAATTGATTTCTTATTTGCGGTAATTTAAATTTTTGATCTCCATAAATTAAACGGAAACCAATTTTTATCCATATGGATAAAAAACTGCGTATTAACCATAAAACGAAAGTAATCAGTTTTAACGTTTTATCCATGTTGCAGTAAAAATATATATTTATCAGCTGATTCAGAATAATAATACAAAACGAACAACAGAGAAAGGAAGAAGAGCGAGAGACTTTATCTTTTATGAATGGACGATCTTTCCACCAATGCTACTCGTTTTCTCAAATACTACAGAAATTCGATAACTAATGAATAAATAAAAAGGTTGCGCTATGAGTAAATTGAAACAAACATTCAGACATCATACTTCAACTGTTTATTCGCCGTTTAAATAATTCATATTGAAAAAAGGAAATGAAAATTCGAAAACCATAGAGAAACAAACCGTTGTGCAACATTGAAACCATTATAGACACTTGAAGAAAAGTGTATCAATCTTTTATTTTATTTGTGTTGTCAATAAGTATTTTCGACAAAAAGAAAATTATTCGTAAGAAAAACTTCACACAACGTAATAGAAAAGTACAATTTTTGTCATCGGCACTGAATGAACGAGGTATAAACCAGTGTTTCTAATGAGAATTCGAAGTAAAGTGCAATGTCACACTCTGTTTCAGCAGATAAAGTGCAAGAGTTGCATTTCGTTTCAAGAACCAAAGTGCGGCAAGATGCAAATATATAAATATATCTAGAAAAAAGAAATAATAGTTTATAATTCATACTCTCAGGGGTCGCAGCAGTCCACGTCTGAAAATCAGAAGTCTTATCATAGTCAGGGCTCTATATTGTTTTTAGGAGTGGTAAGGGCTTCATTTTTTGGCAGACAGCCTGAAAAATGGTACGGGGCTTGCTCTCCTCCCCCTCCCATCATGGGCCTTGATCATACTACTACAATTCAGGATGAAAGTTGCACAAAAGTATGTCCATCAATGATAGCTCGTTGAAATTACTAGATTATATTTCTTTGAATACATATTTCGAGTAGTGTTCTCGCCTTTTCGGTAGCTATTTCTATGTATGCACTTTCTTTTTCTCAGGCATATGGCATTGAGGACGGGGCGCCCATTTCGGCTGGATTCCCATTTGTTTCTAGTTGAAATGGGATTTTTATTTAGGAAATAGTCGCAAAAAGAAATGAGAAAAAATCGTATTCTCTCACATTTCAAAATTCTATATCTATCTTTTCAACGCTAAAACTATTTCCCTGCATCATGTATTCATCATTCACTCCTACTTTTCTTTTTCTTGTTATCTCTGCTCTTCGCACATATAAAACAACCAAATTAAAAGTAATCAAATAAAAGCGTTTACAAGAAAACTTAAGTAAATCGACTGAAAAATTGACATAAGAGTTACAAGATTTAATTAAACTATATATGGTCCAGAACCGAATGATATACATATCAGCGAATTGCAGTTCATAATCACTAATGATGAAATAACTGCTTTCAAAAAATCAATTGATTCGAAATAATTAAAACTTATACTGATTGCAAGAAAATGAGTGGAAAAATAAATAGAAATTTGAGTAATCTTTCTTTTTATAGAAAATACTCAATAAATATATCTATGGATTGTTTAAGAAACGTTAAGTATAACCGAATAAAACGTCAAAATGGTGAACATGCGGTCCTAGGAAAATAAATCTTGAAAAATCAGGACAAAACCAGGACTTCCAACCACAAGCAGGGAAAACGGGGCACCTTAAAAAAGTCAGGAAAGTACTGTCGCTGCGAAGCCTCTAGTCTAAACTTTTGTATACATGTATAGATAGTCATTATCTGAAGTATAAATAAGAAAAGACTATTTATATGAATCAAAGAACATAATAAGCAAGAAAATTGACTGAAAAGAAGAAACAATCAATATAAATTAAAATATAAAACAAAGTGCAAAATGTTATAATAGAGTGCATCACGTGCACTCTATGTTTTCGAGTAAAGTGCAAAACAGCATGCAAATTAAAACACAGAGTGGAGCGAGCACTTCGATATTGCCTGGTGCACTCATCCTTAAAAACACTGAATAAAACGACAAAAAAAGATATTTACTGAGGTGGGTTCGAGTTTCTGATGTTGGCTCGGACATTCCCGACCACGCCCTGCTGGCCTCTCAATTGCTTCTTGTTCAGTTAAAATTTCTAATTCAAGTTCAACTTTACCCTAAGTATAATTTCTCGAAAAAAAATGAATAAACAAACTTCTCATGGATGTAACATAATTTTCTTACAGTAAGTTCTGGATTTCCACTTTGGAGATCAACACAAGGCCACCAACCTTTCAAACGTTTAACATCGAAAATTGACATATGATTCAATAGTTGATCATTGACTATTTCCAGAGTGCAACCATCAGAATCTTTGGCAGGCTTATACAGATGATTCAAATCAAGTGTTAGTGCACCTTTTACAATTCAAATTATTTTGTTTTATTTCATTGAAAGACAAGTTACCAAGAAAATCATCTTGACTAAATTTATCATTGTCTCATATTTGAAGATTTAGTACAGGGGGAAATTCATTCTCATTTGCCATCGAAACTTTCCAAATGTCAAATATGAATGTCTGGATCTTTATTTATCCCTTCGTATTCAATATATAATTTCTTTCTTGGTTTCATGTTTTTGTTTCTTGTGTGAGGATATATTATATTGGTTCTAATTGAAGTATGAAAACAAATGCTACTGTTAGTAATAATGACATTCTATGTTTCTCTTTATTTGAAACTATATAGCGAAATATAGCTGTATAAATAATAAAATACTAATACAGCGTTTTTTGTTGAAGAACCACATATATATGAAAAAATGTTTTCATTCTAATTGTTATCATTTAATTTTAGGTGATGTAAGTATAGTTCACTTTCAAAATCCATTTTCTTTTATTGAAAGAATTTCTAACAAAATTAGTATTCACATTGAGATAATTAGACGATGAAGTATTAATGATTCCTAGAAGTCTGTGTTACGCTCAAGGAGGCCCAACAGAATGGTGGATTTAACAATAACTGCTTTTCATGTTGCGCCTATCAGAGATGGGATCGGTTCGGTTCAAAATTTCCAAAAACTAAAAACGGTTCGGTTCAAATCCGATGAAACCGTTTTATTGTTTTCGTTGAATACACTTTTCGACTTTGAGGGAAACATCGAAAGATTGTTCAAATCTCGCGATTACTTGTCTTTTAGTGTGAAACGAACGCTTTTAAGATTATTCTGACTGAGAATTCGGATCATGGAATATGCAACTGTGAAATCTAACAAAATATCAATAGTTATATGCTTTTCTTTATTCTCGGTGTGAGGTTTGTTTTCTATTTAAACCAATCGCTTTTTCTTCTGTTAAATAATACAAACTTGTTTTTTAATTAAAGAAATCTTTAAAAATATCGACCCTTATCAACAAGAGATATGATCATGTACAACTGTATCAATCTACATCCTCAATACTTGTAGCATTGTTTTCATTTTCCATTAATTGTGATAGCTATGTGTTTATTCAATATAGACGATGAAACATATACTGCGTGAATCATAATGATTGCGACATTTAGGTTTTTTCAAGAATCTCAGCAGAAATCAAGCGTATGGCTTCGATTCTGCTTTTTTAAAGATACGCCTCGAAAAGCTCTACTAAAACTATATGAGCAGATCCTTTGTTTTGATGGTCCCTTCAATATGCGAAACGCATAGATCACATGATAGTACTATGTATCACACTATGAAATGAAAATATCTTCTCGACAACTACCCAGGTCAAACAGAACGATCCGTAAACGGTCGTATACGATGAAAACATGGCCCATTACGGCGTCGTATTATCCCGTTTTAACAAGGTCAGTAATACGGCCGTATGTTCTATAGAATACGATAGTATTACGCTGTCTTCCCAAGGGTTTTACGGCGTATATACGGTGTCTGTGTAGGTCCGTAATATTGACCTTGTTAAAACGCCATAATACGGCTTAAAAAGGTCGTTTAACCGTGGTATACGATGTAAAAACGACCGTTTACGATACTGTAACTGTGGCCGTTTTGATTGACCTGGGTAAGGACAATGACTGATAAATCTTGGTATCATGTATAGAAAACGAGTATACTATGGACTCGACTTATGCTCACTTTATATGATTCTGTTGAAGCGTTGATAGATTGACTTAATTATTGATAGAACGAAGCAGATATGCTCATTCAATACAATCTTGATCGTAAAGCTTTTATAGAGAGTTTTACTCTCACCCTCACATGTACTTTCAATATATCTTTGGAATTCATCAATAGAAACTTAAATTGTCTCAATAGATTGATGATAAAAGCTTACATAGAAACAATTCAAATACTTTCAGTAGCAAACTTTTGATATTATTTACAAAATCGATTATTGGGTAATTCCATGGGCATCCTACCACCAAATACAAAAGCATTCCGAAATTCTTTGGAGTCAGTTCACTTTATAGAGAATTTAGTGCTGATCATTTTTGTTGCTGGCAAGTCTATCGTCCAATGCTAAATAAGAAAGATATAAACTGAACACTGCAATCATCATCGTTCCATCAGTTCTTCGAACAAAAAATCAACCGATTTCAGTATCTTCGTCAGTTTATAGTTTAATATTTTCTGAATCGAAATTTTAGTATCAGACTCATGTAGAGCATCAGAAAGTGTCTGATACTATGTATTTTTGAGCCTACTTTTATACTAGTTTTTCGTATCTGTCCACATCCACATGTGTTTCTTTTGCCAAGTACCTCGAAAATGAGAAAAAGTGTGAAAATGTTGATTCACAAGATTCTAGAAAAATGGAATTCCTCCACTAGGTGGCATATAAGGTTTGATAGAGGAGAAGTTCCTCTATCGACCTGTGTAGTTAACTTTTCACGGGAGTAAGATTTGCTGATATTATACGTCAAAAACGAAAAAATGCTGCTTTTTTCACTTTTTTTCCGTGACTTTCTGTACTATTTCATTATTTATTCACATGTTGAATGACTGTAAAGAATCATTAAGCGTGAGATTCAGATTCAGCGTACAAAACTGCATTATAAAAACTATTTTCTGCTTCGCTCATAAATTTCCCCGTGAAGCCTATTGAGCCAATTATTTGTTCATATTTTATTCTATCACGGATCGTGTCGAATTTTATGGGAACTAATGAATGGAAGTACGATACACAGTAATCTGCAGAGTAACTCACGCTGCATCGAATGGTGTATAAGATATCGAGTTTTCATAATGTTTCGGCTTTTTAGTGAATCATATACGAGCTCAAGAACACTTGTTCACTCATGGAAGATGCGACCCTAGTGTGACCCTCTTTGAATTGCCTAAAATACTTTGTCGATATCATTTCTATAGAGCATGAGCTGCTTTAGAATTTCACTTTTTTCATATCTTTCTTTGTGCCTTTTCGATTTCTGAAAACAGTAATTATTGTGCATACCCCTCCATTTTCATTTTTCTGATGTTTCAATAGACTCAGAATTGCATCTCACAAGAAAGGTTGCCAACCACCACACTTTGCCAAAAATTGCGCACGATCCAGCCCTGGAACTTTGATATTCAATTGGTTCCTATATTGGGTGGCGGAATAATTCAGTTCCGACATTAATGGTCCAAAAGGACACCTTTTCTGTTTAATATCATTAATCGTAGAGCTATTATACAATATCGACCTTCTGGGTAAAAACCTTTTATCATCGCGAGATCAGGACTAGATCCCCTACTGTTTAGGACATCAAAACGTTTTGCAATCGAAAATAAATTTTTCGACCATTATGACCCTGGAGGGGGCTACAGGATTTCGAAATTTTTTAATTTTCAACTAGGCTGAACACCATGCCTATTTTTCTACATATACATCAGTACAAAAGCGGTTTAGCGAATCAGAATTTCAAAATCAACTGCAGTGCTGAAAAAAAGAGGGCCTGTTACTTTTGACTAATCTCTCTACCCCTTCAGGGTTCTTAAAGGTTGAAAAATTTGGAAGCGAAGCAGAAAATAGTTTTTATAATGCAGTTTTGTACGCTGAATCTGAATCTCACGCTTAATGATTCTTTACAGTCATTCAACATGTGAATAAATAATGAAATAGTACAAAAAGTCACGGAAAAAAAGTGAAAAAAGCAGCATTTTTTCGTTTTTGACGTATAATATCAGCAAATCTTACTCCCGTGAAAAGTTAACTACACAGGTCGATAGAGGAACTTCTTCTCTATCAAACCTTATATGCCACCTAGTGGAGGAATTCCATTTTTCTAGAATCTTGTGAATCAACATTTTCACACTTTTTCTCATTTTCGAGGTACTTGGCAAAAGAAACACATGTGGATGTGGACAGATACGAAAAACTAGTATAAAAGTAGGCTCAAAAATACATAGTATCAGACACTTTCTGATGCTCTACATGAGTCTGATACTAAAATTTCGATTCAGAAAATATTAAACTATAAACTGACGAAGATACTGAAATCGGTTGATTTTTTGTTCGAAGAACTGATGGAACGATGATGATTGCAGTGTTCAGTTTATATCTTTCTTATTTAGCATTGGACGATAGACTTGCCAGCAACAAAAATGATCAGCACTAAATTCTCTATAAAGTGAACTGACTCCAAAGAATTTCGGAATGCTTTTGTATTTGGTGGTAGGATGCCCATGGAATTACCCTATTATGTTTTACCATGAATAGATATCCGAAGAATCAACACTCTCATCTCCGCATTTTACAATCGAGGGAATATTTGACTATCATCTAGTTTCATTGCGAGAACATATTTGATCAGTTCTTATTTAAATCAGTAAAATTGATATTATGCAGATCTCAATTATTTTAGCCTTAAAAATAAATGATAAATAATTCCACAAGATCAGTTGAATAACTTTCCTTCAACTATATAATACATATATATATTAGAAATGCATTATTTTCTTGTTTCATTAGTAGATTTGATTTTAATTTTCAAACTACCTGTTTTTATTGACAGAGTTCCGAATACAAAAATATTTATAGGAAAGGAAAATATTAAAAAAACGTTTTGGTCGAACAAATGGATCATTTATATGAAGTTTTTTAACTTGATTACAATTGAGACACGCTGGATCGATGTTAAAATTGTTTGTTAACATTGTAAGTGACTTGTATGTGATGCATAAATCTAACAAACAAGGCAAATGAGTATTCTTAGCCAAGAGAAATTGTCTAGCATAATCAGCATGTGTTCTTACCAAATGGAGAAGAACAAGACGAGGAAATATAATTAATGTCGATGAATGTTCCTTGTCTTTTTGTGCGTGACCATTGTATACGGTTAATTCTTTGATAAAAGGAAAATTATGAGAGGTGAGTTTGAAAAACTGATGTTCAAAAGGACGTTTATCATTCATCACTAAGCGTCGTACATAATCAAATATGCCCCCTCGAAAAAGAAAAGAGTTATTGAGACCGAAAAACATTCGAGTTGATATGGAAGTGAATAGACATGACAATGGCTTACGTCCCCCATTGGTTGAGAAAAGATATATGAACCAACTTGTCCATATCCTCTTCCAATAAAGCTATTTTGAATATCTTCATTAGACAAAAGATGAATTTTAATATTTTCCATGATAACTCCTGTGTTTATACTGAACGTAAAACTTTTTAATCGTGGCATCTAAATAAGAATATCATCATATAATTGAATACCATCAACATAAGTCGAGTCAACTCTCATGACTAGCAGAAATAATGTTAAGTATTCAAGATTTATCATTCGACGAAGTAAAGAAATAATTTCATGGTCATAAAGCTGTTCTTAAGTATCGAAGGTCAACGAGAAGCATTTCAATTTTGGAAGTTTTTTCTATAAAATGAAGTAGAATAATATCATGACTGTCTTTTTTATTGAAAAAAATTATTAAAATAATATTTACCGAGCAGCTTATATATGATGGGATATATTGACCTGGACATTTCCTCACATTGATAATCAATTTCGGTAAGGAGCCAAGACGTGCATCAAGAAGATAAAGACAATCAAAAACGTTTTCGACATTAATTTTCAATTCAGTTAAACTTGAAGATATAGCACTTATTTGTGGTAGTTGATAAATAGAAACCCACGTCTTACGATGAGAAAACAATTGACCAAAAATCAAATAGATCAATCGTTTAGCTAAAAACAGAATCGCCGCAAATATATCTGATGCAATTTCAATTAATTGAGATGTTGTCTCATTTTGAATATCGATATTCAGACATGTGATTCGATGAGT
>OENT01001007.1:0-53198 GCA_900239685.1 Rotaria macrura
TCTAAAAAGGGTATATGATAGGTTTTATGAGATCAATAAACCTTTTTGAAGGGTTTATTATTCTGCGCCTATTTTTTACAGTGAAGATGAAGCGTGAGTACCATCTCTCTTTTACAGAAAATACTCAATAAAATTTTTACAGAAAATTTTAAAAAGCATTGAGAAGAACAAAACATCACGTTAAAATCACGTATACGTGATCCTACGGAGTTAAATCTTGAAATATCAGGACAAAACGAGAATTTTCAGTCAAAAGCAGGAGAATCATGACAACTTAAATATCAGGAAAGTGGTATCGCGGAGAGGCCTGCATTAGTGATTAAAACAATTCAATACAGAGCGAAACCGACGTTGATAATCACAGTCCATTAATTTTTTTTAATAAAATAAATGTAAATGGACAGTTTATACGTATGGTATCACGAAACAGCTATACTTATGCTAAAAAAAATTCATTTTTATCGAAAAGTGAATTCTTTGTGTGATAACTGAGTAGGCAATTAAACGGTTTTTAAATATTAATTAAGCTTTTTTCTTGATTAATAATAAGAGAATACATACAACTTGGTAATAAAATAAAGATTATATGTGAAAAAGTGTAAAAGAAAATTCTTGTCTCTCTACTTTTTTTAACGACATTTTTTCAGTTTTACAATACATTCGTTGAAAATAAGATTGAAGGCTTACGTTTAAAAACATGCTTCTTTTTATTTTCTTTACTTCAGAAAAATAATAAGCAATTTTTGGTAGTATAAAAAAAATGATTCATTTTCATGTTTAACATGAGGCGATAATATAGGATGCTGATTCATTCTTTAAATCTAAATAGCATCTCTTGTGATGATACATCTTACGGGAGTTGGGTTTACATGTTTATCTTTGATATAATTTCCTTTGTTAGTTGATAATGTTTAAGTACAGCGACTAATTTTTAAACTAAGCAACTTCGTTCCTCGCAGCCTACATATGTATTCAAATGCATTGTGGAAATTTCAGTGAATCAATATAGGTACTCAATGTGGTAGATTTAATTGTTTTCATGGATAGAAGACGCTTTTACTCGAATAAGACTAGGATTTTTTAATTGCCAAATATTGTCCAAGGTATAATGCGACATAAATGCATGCAAACCAGTTCCGAATCATTTATTAAAGCGTATCTTTACGCGTTTGTAAGTTCTGTCGCTTACAGATAAAAAATACTTTTCTAAAACGAGTGCAAACGCGTGTCGAAAGAATGTATAAAAGCGTGTGTCCGACTTTGTTTTGATTAGTACTCATGAACGACCAAAACTCTTCTGAATGCGTTCAAATGACAAATTTTGGATGCGTTTAGTATCGTTCTCAGAACACTATTTGATAGAATTCAGTCAGAATGTCGCTGTTTGCAGCAATAATGCATCTATCTGGATCACAAAATGTGTTTTCCGATCACATGGGTGCTCTTTTTCAGAAGCATACAAGCACTAGCATTGGCTATACGATAGACATCAGCGCTGGAAACCAATTGTTCGAAGTTGATTTGTCGTACAACTCTTTTTTAATTAGTCGGGAACTGCAAGAAACAAGCTGCCATGGTTGAAAGTACAGCAAAGAAATGTTACTATTTGAGTAGATTTGCACTTTCAGCGTTGATTTACTTCCAAAAGTTGAACATATATAGAAGTGCATTATTTGTCGTAGGAAAATGACTTTGTAAATCGATGATTATTCCGATAGATTTTTCGTCATGATGAAAATGCCAACTAAGAAATTATTTGATGATTATTGTTAAAATATAAAGTAATATGCGTGAATGATATCTCTCTACTTTTTGGTAAACTTTATCAAAAGTTGAATTAGCTACATGTTATTCTAAAGATAATTCAGTGAAATAAATGTACTCTATTGATTAGATTTGAATATTTGAAGAAAGATTTGAATCCCTCCAGTGATTTTATTTCCACGCAAATACGATTTTCATTAAATGCCGGATCATATTGCAAGATGATATCACCAGAGAGGTAATATTTTCACATCGTTTTTTTTATCCGATTTTTGTCTAATGTTCTCAAAGCAACTAGTTTATCTTATAGGCTGGTTTTTGGTGTTGTTCGTTGTGGGGATGGGTTCAAGTAGAGGAGGAGGGGCATCGTCGGCACATGTTTGAGTGGTTGTACGTTTGGGTGCGGATGCGAATCTTCCCTGTACCCAAAGCCACACCCAACAGAGAAACCAGTAGCTCCCAGCCACTCCTGATCCACGTAGAAAAATGGATAAAAAATTTAACAAATAGAGCCGTATTTCTAACATTAAAGAACGCGTTCTGAAGGCGTGCTCTAATATCCTAAAAGCAGTTTATTCGGAACACATTTATTAAATAGTAAAACGTGCTTCAGAAAAATGAGTTTCACTTTTGAAGAATTAAAAAAGATGATGTTCAACCTTATCTAGTCTTCCGATGGGTTCCTTCTGATCATGTTTTTAGTTCTCATGTAACGGTTTCCAAACACAGTGAAGGTTTTTTGTTTGATAAACGCATTTTTTATTATTGGAACGGATTCAAAGTTACCTAGAGGGTATTGGTATGGGCGTGACATTCATCGATATAAAACATCCACAAGCCAAAACTCTCACTCACGCCCTCGCCCTCTCAAGTTGTTCTACATACTATGAATCATATGCAGATTAGCACGTTTGATTAAATTGTTAGAAAAAAAAAATGTTGATGAAAAATATTATACAAATAAATATTAAAATTAAGAATCTATACAACCATTTAAAATGAGTGGGATTTTCTTACAATCTTCAAATAGGATCACTTTTGCTAGAATATCCACACTCGCCCTTTTCAAAAGTTTCGCTTCGATTCTCCGCTCGATTAAAATATTCACTACCCAAATCGGGACAAAAAAATTCTAGAAACATGTTAATTGTTAAAAAATAACACAAAAGAATATTCGTCATAGTTTTCAAGCAATGGTGCATATTTTCGATTTGGTCTCCGAGTTGGTGTTCGACTTTGGTTCCTTTTTCTCTAGTTGATTGATTTTAGCAACAAACCGAACGAATTCATCGCGATACAACGTAGATCCATGTCGTTTTGCAAATCGTTCGCGTACATCAGCATATTCTGCTTGCCAATCTACTTGAAAGCATTTTCCATAGAGAAGCAGCTCGGTACCATCACCGAATTTATAAATAGCTTTTAGTTCAGGACTAATGCAGTTCTCATCAAACCATTGAGCAATATCTTTCGGATTCCATTGCTCAACTGGTTTTTCTTGCTTTCTTACTGTATTATTTTCGTCTGGCCACTGTGGTTGTCGTAAAATTTCTTCATGTTTTTCTTCTAGTGACTTCTCTGGCTTATTTGAAGTTTGTTGAACTAGATTGAGTTTGGTGTTCGAGGGCAAGGCTGGTGGTGGTTCAGTCGACTTATGGTCTGAGTGCTTGTTCTGAGTATCGTCTTTAATGGATGCAATTAGTTCTTTCACAGTATCATCAAAAGGTTTCTTGCCAAAACGAAAGTATTGTCGACCAACAATACGTATGCCAAGCCAGCTGGTAGCTGTGAAGTTTTGTTGGACATACAATGGAATAAAACGCTTATTCAGCGAATCTTTCGTGTACATCACTTCTAGTCGACACGATTTGCTGTTTTGATAATCTGTTGTCATGAGTAAAAGTACGACATCGGACTTTTCGATTGCTTCACTGATTTCTTCCCACAAATCTTCCGTGTGACAATAAGCAAAATCAACCCAAATCTCGAATTTATTTTCTAAATGTGATACGAAAACAAACACGTTTTATTCAAATAGTTCACTATAAAGACACTCATACCTTTATGAAGGGCATCTACCAGCTGATGGCAAAACACTGCATCAGCATGCGAATAGCTGACCATGATCCGCAATCGTTGACTTGCCGCTACCACAGCTGGAGCACGATTTGTCTGATTTGGAACACATGTTACTGGCTCTATCTTATGGATGGTTCGTGCTGAAATAAAAGTGAAGTAAGTTCAGGTCAAATTGCGAGCCGAATAGAAATCAATCTACGAACCAGGATTATTTTCATCGAGATTCCATAAGATTCCGGCAGCCGCTTTCTTCACCGATGACATGTGTTTAGGAACGTACTGTTCGATCAAGGCTTCTCCGTCGTCATTGGCGAGACTTTTGACAGTCATCAGAAACTTAGAGTTTCCTTTGAGCGCTTCGACGTACTCGTCATGAAACGAAATACTCCAAATGATATTCATCAGTGCAGTAAGAGTCAGTTGATCGAGCTCACTATCATTGGCGAGAGCACCTCGAAATTTCATTAGTAAATTACAGAAGAAGGTAATCTTCGAAGGTGATTCCAAATGAGTGACTCGAGATTCCTTGACAACGTAATGTAGAATGTCGTCATGGATGCAGAGTTTGGTAAGGACCACCAGTGATTCACTAATATGAAAACCGTTCGATTTGCTATCGTCGGTTTGTTCCGCATCAACGGTCATTTGCATGAGTTGATCGAGTACTTTTGCAAGTGATTTTGCGTCGCTTTTATTTTCTTTTGGCTCGGTTAGCAATGCTATAGTCATCCAATAGATGAGACACATCACATCATGATTGCTGGCTAACGAGTGCGCATCAATTATACGTTTTTTGAAATCATTGAGAATCTGAATAGCATTGGCTGCATTCAAAGCATCGACACCCAAATCATGCCTAGCTAAGTTATGTACAATAAATAAACAGGGACGTTCAAAATTGGCCGGCAGGGTTTCTGTGTTCATCCATTTGAGAACTAGAATAGCACTGCCACTGCGGAGAAAATGTGGTACTAAAATAGTTTTGTCAACGAGATTCCAAATAACGCTCACTATGTTTCCAATTAACTCTTCCGTGTTGTCATCCTCCATAAGTATGTGCTCATCTACATATTGAAGTAGAAGGCGAAGTGTTGGTTCTTGTGCTTGCAGGGCATTCTTGTTGAACTGAATCCTGCTAATTGTGCTATTCAGTAATGAAGTGACGGCGACCATAATAGTATCGATTTGCGTGGAAAGTTTCTTGTCGCTTTGTCCTTGAAAGAAATTAGCAATCACTGTGGAAGATAATAAATCGAAGATCGGGTAAAAGATAGTACTGATAACTAAATTTTCTGTACTGTATATTGCCCTATAGACAATATTTTTAAATGCTTGCACTATCATAGAAGAGAGATTTTCAAATGAATCACTGGATAGTATGTCAACGTATTCCTTTAATGATAGAAAGTCGCTGAAATAGAAGTCCAAGGTTTTGTATATTTGCTGGAATGCATCGTCATTTTCGTTATTTTCTTGAAGTGCTTCAACGGCAGTTAACACAGGTTCGATATATTCTGACCAATCAACATCATTAGCCGTCTTTAGATTTTGTTTTAGCAGTATGAAACGTAGATTTTTGAGCGCATTAAATGGATCCAATTGTTCATGCTCGTCTTTGTTGGCTGGTGTCAGTGATTGAGGTAAACGAATAACTAGTTCAAAAAAGAGAATAAACCGTGAGTTGAATGCTTTACAAGCAGGACAAACAGCTTGGTTTCATACGGTCCTGAACGTTTCGAGTTTAAGTAACATGCCCACAAATTCGAAGTTCTAGCCGACAGGCACTTTTGGTTTTATTTCATGATTCAAACAAGCTCGTCAAGTTACCTGTGCTAAAGGCAGAACTGTTTTTCGGTACAGTTCTCTCGAGATTCTTCTTCATGTAGGATATCTTGGGTCTGGATTCGCGTATTTTCAATAGGAATTCGCTTACAAAGCGGATCAAAACCCGAACGACAGGGACCGAGGTAAATGTGATGAGCTCTGTCCAATGCATTATTTAGATTCCCTCCAAAACCCTTTGAACCTGGAGAAAAACTGAAAATACTGCAAAAAAAGCCAGGTAAAAGACCGGCCATTCAAGTAAAACCCGTCGAGATTCGCTCAGAGAAAGGACCAAAAGCTAAAAAGGATGCAGGGTAATAGAAATCAACGCGCTCTATCGAATATATGTCTTTACCACGATATTCGATACTGACACTGAAACTAGGACTAGGAATCCGTCCGAAACCCTTAGTTTTCTCAATGATACCGTTGGGATTTACTTGAATGATCAGTCTTTTACCTTGATTTTTTGCAGTATTTTCAGTTTTTCTTCAGGTCGAAAGGGTTTTAGAGAGAATTTGAATAGTGCATTTGATAGAGCTTATCAAGTTCTAACTTGATCCCTCAAGTACGGCTTTGGTCAACTCTGTGAGTGAATTCCTACAGGAAATACACGAATATGGACCGAAGATATATTATGGGAAAGAGCACGAGCTAGACTATTGTGAAACCGGAGTAGACCAAAGAAGCTCCTATGCACACATATGAACTGTTTATCAGTAGAGCATAGATCGATTTTAGTTTGTAAATATCATCGTTATTATCTCTCATGAATATTTGGAAACATATAAGAGAAAGCTATATGGATTCTCATGAACGTTGTAAAGAAAATAATTGTGTTGAATACCTCGATGGTTTCCCTAGGTGCTTAGCACTTGTTAGCTGTGCGTTTTGTTCGATAATATGTTTGTCCCTGGTTGACACGCGATGCTCATGTGGTAAAATATTTACTAGTGATTCACCAGCTGCTCATTGCATATATCTAGTAACAAAAAACGGAGAACTGTAGAAAGGAAAATGACAAACGAGAATGTTTTTTAAGGTAAACACATCACTAAGTAAAGTTTAGTCTAATGCATTGATAGCTTCCGGTGTGATACGAATGAAAACATTGGATAAATACGCAAAGAAGATTTGTTTTCCATAAATTGGACCTTGAACTAAATGCACATCTAGCTCTGATGTCGAACATATCAAAATATTAAGCAACACATTAGCAAACATGCGAGCAGCCTATTCTCACTTCTAATCTATGACGCAAAAATAGTCGCGGAAAATATACACCAGCTTTCCGATTGTTTTTGGATGTGTTCATAACTACTTTCTTAAGTACGTTGGGTTAACTACCAGTCAATTGAGTGCATGACAAAGCCCGGTGATAATATCACTCGAATTAACGCATCGACAGACCAATCAGAAATAGTTCATGTAGCAGTAAATCATTCGACACACTGATAATAATATTCCATGAGTCATCGGAACTACACTTAGTTTTCGGAAGGGATGGGGTGGTTTATTGTTGGACCGACCTTATTGGCGGTGATGTTCAGCTGGAACAGCTGGAACACAGTGATATTCCTTGCTCTAAAATGGAAAACGATCTGAATAACGTTGAGACAAATCGGCGTACACTGGAGAATGCAGTGTGTCGATGTGATGAAGGGGGTTACTTTCCGTTGGACGGATATCAGGTCCAGACGCTTGGAAGAAAACACAGAGATTGGTTTCGTGAACACGCATCTTTATTTGAACGTGGGTTAGATCCCTCTTGGCCGACACTTACTGTGTCACTCATTTAGTGACTTCATATCTGTAAACGTCTGTATCTCTGTTAATGATCGTACCGCTCTTCCCACAACCCACCCTCGCGAAGTGGGTCCAGTGCTTGATTACTCCTAATGTTTATAACGCTCGATCATATACAGTTGCTTTCCAGAGTAACTACTCTCAGTGACTTCTTCGATGCGTGGTAACCCGTGTATCCGTCAAACGGATGTGCCCACCCTTCATGGCACCCACATGCATTGTGATATATTGTGTGCGCGTATGTGTTTACCGCTCATTCAGATCCCTGAGCGTTTTAGTGCAACATCTCTCGGAGACTTCTCTGATGTTCGGTAACCTGTGTATCCGTCGAACCGATTAGCCAGCTGATCCGCGAAAAGCATCAAATCCCAAAACTGAGTGTAGTCCCGATGACTCATCTATTTACCCNCCCCCCCCCCCCCCACCACATCCCTTTCAAAAACCAAATGTAGTTCCGATGACTCATGGAATATTATTATCAGTGTGCCGAATGATTTACTGTTACATGGACCATTTCTGATTGGTCTGTGGATGCGTTAGTTCGAGTGATATTATCACTGGGACTTGTCATGTATTGAGTCAATTATATGAAATCATTGTTGTATAGAATATGATATGGATTTCGTCAGTCTCGTATTTTGTTTAAGACCTTTGCAATTCAATTTGCGAACACACCTTTACAGGGCAAAGTTTTCACTACAGAGCATGCTATTTTATTTTCTGATTTATCTTGCATGAACTGTTAGTACTTTTAAAAGCTATTTTAGACAACATAATTGTTTCAGAAAAATGAAACAGAAGTCTTTTTCGGAAGGGAATCAATTTTTATTTCTGTAATATCCTATTTCATACTGATTTCAGTGTTACACAATGATGCCGCATTTACGCAAGTTGAAAGCATAAAATATGGGAACTAATGACTGCTATTTCACTTTTTACATACACGATCTTGGAACTGGCTTTAAAAACTTGCTGCGATTTGATTACAGCTAATATCGAAGGAAAGTATTAGGAAAGATTCGAAGAAAACGAAAATCTCTGGTCCTAATCGGTTGTCTTTAAATGCCAGTGACTATTTTTGTACGAAGACTTGGGTGCCATTGGCCAATGCAATCCCAGGATAGGATTAAGTGTCAACAAGAAAAGAGTGATTTTCACTTTTTTGGCAACAGTACTCAAATTTTAACGTCTTTTTCTATTGCTGTCGTTTGTTTATTTTTATCGAATCCGGTTTGCTTTTGTTGATTCAGCGTGATAAATCTATTTTTATTCGTTGAATATTTGTGTTTCTTCGTTATTCTCTCGACAAGCTTTTTCGAACGATGTCAGACAAATCCTGGTTTGATTCCCAAAGTTTGAAAACACCTGCTATTTAAGAATATCGATGTTATTGTTTGAATAATCTCGATGAGTCAATAGTCAACCTATACATTCTAAAAAAAAGAACTTAACAGAACCCCACAAAAAGGTTCAGTAGATGACAGAAAGCTTGCAAATGTTTTGAAAGTTCCAAAAATAGATTAAAAAATATATGGAACCTTTAAAGGATCTGACCATGTGTCCGCAATCAGATTCTTTTTTCTTCGAAACCTTTTTAAGTTCGGTAGAGCGAAAAAAAGGTTTCCTACGCAAATACAAAACTCGGAAATTTTTGTAGTGAATATAAAGGTTTTATACGAAACCCGGTAGGAAACTATGAGGTTTAATACGAACCTTTTAAAATTTCGTATTCGGCTACGAAACCTTTTTGTTGCTCTACCGAACTTAAAAAGGTTTCGAAGAAAAAAGGATCTGATTGCGGGCACACGGTCAGATCCTTTAAAGGTTCCATGTATTTTTTATTCTTTTTTTGGAACTTTCAACACATTTACAAGCTTTTTGTCATCTGCCGAACGTTTTTTTTGGGGGGGGGGGAGGGGTTCAGTAAAGTTCTTTTTATTAGAGTATAGCTGGTTGAGATTTTCGATGACGTGAGAACTCTCAAGATTTCTCCGATGCGAATAGTTGAAATTAAGTGGAAAAATCGAACGTGATAATTACTAGACAGTTTTTTCAAATATTCCCAAATGATTCATTCGTAATCTTACCGCGACGTGTCCGTCGATTTTCATCATTAGCCATGGCTGCCATAGAATCACTAGTCGGTGTTTTAAGAGTAAACCAGTTCTTTTTAGCAATGCCGTAATAATTTCTTCCCTTACGTTCTGCTTACTCCATATTTATTTGAAAGTTATTCGTATGATGTCACGTTGTTGGCTGTTGCTGAGCAGAAAAAGAAAAACAACGACGTTAGAATTTTGCATCGCTCTGGTGACAGCGGCTGGCAATCGACGCGATAAAATCACCAATAAAGAAATACAGTATGGAAGAACAATAACAGTTCTTAAGAATTACTTCGTTCTCGTTTCTTTTTCTTCTTGTTCGACCATCGCACAAATGCGAGTAGTGAAGCGTTATAGGCAACGAACACTGAATTTTTGTTTTCCGATCTTACTTTTTTCTTGCACAGCTCATAAAAGGAAGAAATAATAGGCAATTTGAAAAATGAAATCGACAAACACCTAAACGAAAACTAACAGTAAATACAGCAAGCAGACAAGAAAAGCCTCTACCAACCTATAAATTTACAAAGCATAATGAAACGATGAAAATGTGTTTCTTCAAAGAAGCTTATAGTATATCAAAATCACTAATGCAGTATAAAATCATCATGACTTTCGATAAGTTCAAAATGTCGATTTTTCGTACTATGTATGTATAAGTTTTATGAGCAACTCAAATGAATCAGGAAAGTGTTAATTATTTATGTTTTCAGATTGTTCCAAGCCTTTATAACCGTCTAGGAATTTGTCATTGGAGAGAGTTATTCAAAAATTAGCTTCAAATAAAAGCGGTAGTAATAATCAAATAAAACAATATAGAGGATGTGGGGTTTGGTGAGGGAAAGACGCTCACTGAACACCAAGATTCACATACTCCATTAGTTTGTCATTCTCTATCTAGATGTGGATCGAGTACGGTTACCGTAAATATTGAACTTCTTTCTTTAAAGTCTCTAAATTTTTCAAGTCCAAACATACAACTGTTATGATTCTCGACTTTTTCAGAGTGGATGTTGCTCGTCTCTTCACGATACACTCACACTCTCAATCGAACATCTCATTATACCTCATTATGATCTTTAATACGTTTTCTTTGTGTGATGATATAAATTGGGCGCCAATCTAAGATGTGGAAAGAGTGTAGATCAGAGAGCGAAAAAAAAACGAATTGAATTGAACCATGCATGAAATAGGTCGAATTGAATTGATTTGCGAATAAACTCTTTTCTAGTTTGAGTGACACTAATTTGAATTGATTGAATGATGCTAGATGAAACTGATAATTGGCTTGAATTAATGATAAAGATACAAAATAAAATGAGACTAATTTAGAAATTATAAGCAAATCTGTGTGCTTGTAGTGGATAGAAATATTGGGGGTTAATGTGGAATCAAACGATGTAGACACATTATAAATGAAATGTTTTGAAAGGTTCAATACTATATGAATCACGATTTACTTACATAATGATAATACTCTTTTGTTTAGAGAAGTATTATTTTAAAACACTTTAGATTCTAACCTAGATATATTTATAAAAAAGAGTGCAAACCATGTTTGTAACAGCATTGAATTGGATAAACGGCTTCTATCGAATTTTTTTGCTCGGCCCTGTTTAACATTCTTTTGAGAAAAGATTTTTGTTCAAATAAGCCTCGGGTTCCGTGTATGGTATTTTGCCTAATTTCGAATTGATCTGTATTCGCTCATCCGACTTTGGAAGATCCTCTCCACTCATGAGATTTCCTATTGTAACAACCTCGGTTGAGTTTTTTGTGTATCGTTATATAGTATTACTTTCTTATGGAGTGGATTGTGTGCGCATGTTATTACAACCGTATCCTGTCATCGGCTGTTATATTATGTTTTACTCTTCTCTCTTCGATATATATATACTACCCAATATGTAACCGTCTACTGGCTCTCATCGTATTCAGCTTATCTTTTCTCCTTATATAACCACATATCACTATTTAGTCTAGCGCATACTTCTACTCCAATTAGGGCTCAATGTGTGCTCATTCTCTTTCTCTCGGTATGATGTCTCTTATATTTCCTCTCTCGTTTTACGCTGAGTATATAAAGAGTAGACAAGAGAGAATAAATTCATTCTAGTGTGGAATAAGCACTAAAATCGTTACACCTATTTTTCAAGTAGTGACTGTTATCCTTATTCTCAGGTTCATGAATACAGATCATTTACTAGTGATCGCATTCTATCAATCTATTTGCTGACGTATACATTTCTTCGGAAAAAAAAAGAATTTTCAAAATATGTGAACGAGCAGACGAAATATATAAAAATTGACTAGAATCGAAAGATAATAAATATTGGTTAGTGGTAGTAGAAAACTAAAGTTAGTTTATGATCAATAATGAGCACTTTGATTTCTTATACATATTATTTATTGATATATTTCTATTTGTTGCTATATAGTTAAAAAATGTAGGACCCTCGGATTTAAAGCCAAGTGTTATGTGTACTTCAAAAAGTGAAGCTGACGAGAGATTGATTTTCATCGAACTGTCTAAAAGAATCGACCAGCAGTGTCAGTATACATCAGTTTTCCATAGCTTTTGGGAAGTCAAACATTGCGGAAACCTGAACCCCCCCCCCCCTCGGAAATCGATATTATCTGATGAACTTTTCAAATTGCATGAAACTTACAGGATATGTTACCCCTGGTATAAATAAGCTATGGTTAAAGTTTCAGCCTTCTATCAGGCTGTGTCTGAGATTCGGACCTGACAAGAGTCAAAAATAGAGAATTTGGCAACCCGAATTTCTCGGTTCAGATTCAGGATATATCTTTGATTTTTTTCTTAGAAAGAGCATGTCAACATGGAGGATAGTACAGAGTCCTTTCTTTAAAAATTTTTACTGTTTCAGCAGAAAACAGGAATCACAATTTATTTGGCTTCAAAACTGTTAAAAGAGGGGGGGAGGGTTCAATAGAGATCCCTTGTTAATAGTCATAAGGAACGGTTTTTAAAAAAGGCTCCGGATTGCCATGCGCCTTGATATGTTTTTTCAAACAAAAAGCTTTTAGCTGCTCGTATGAACCTGGACTGAGAAATTTGGGTTACACGTTCGAGATATCGGAAATCGGAAAACAACGAAAAACATGTTTTGAAACGAAATTTTTTAATAGTTGAGAATTTTCGATAAATATTCTGTTTTTGTCAAGGAGCTTACAGAAATCCTGAAAATTTCCAACAAATATGAGGTTTGGGGTAAAAACCTATATCAATTCTGAAAGAGCGAAGAACTACACATCTTCTGGTGCATTTATCTCAAATTCAAAATTTTAGACGAAAATGGACATTTTTTGACGGCGGGGAGGGGAGGGGTGGCTTAAGTGCACCATATTTACCTTTATGATACACCATCATTTTGAGCTCTTGACAATTTCTATCTAATCTAAAAAACCAATATTAGCTCTATTGCAAAGAAACACATACCATACAGACAAAGTCTCAGTATACGTCAGTTTTTCACAGCTTTTGAGTACTGAGGTATTGAAAAAATTTCAAACACAGCATATTTACCAGTACAATTTAGCATCATTTTGCAGCCCATGAAATTATCTATCGAATGGTATGTAATAGGTCCGTTTTGATTTTCGCTATGACAAAGATTTTGGTTGCGAAAATTGGTATAGGTCTATATTTGCATAGAAAATAAGGATATTTCTTGCTGTAACTCAGTAAATCCTTGAAGAATTATTTTCATCTTGGAACTCAATCGAGCTATTGGTGAAATGATGCTGTGTACAAAATTTCCTGATAATCGGATTAGCCTTTCAGGAGTTATCGTGTAAATGGAGTTACGGCCGGATGGACACACTGGCCGATTCTAGAGTGTACTTAATTTTTAGTACACAAAAACACATATTTTATCATTCTTCTCATATTGCTGCTTTTATTTGCTGCTTCTATCCGTCGTCCACCTCACTGCCGTATCTTCTGTTGAATTATCTAATTCATATTCCTCATCTAACTATGGTAAAGTTGTCTTTGATAATCAATGATTCATCTGCGGAAGCTCACATCAACTTAGCTAGTGCTCCGCCAGAATTTGATTATACAAAACTCTCAAGCATATCAACTCGCCTATGCGAATTCAAACCTCATTTCTAAATCAATGGGTGCCCTCGTCAGCTCCGTTAGTGCTCCGTTTTCTTTCTTCAACACTTTCCTTTTCTGAGACTTTTCTACTCCTATTTATCATATCTAATTCACTATGTTTTTGTTGCCAAGTATAAATTTAAGCTCAATCTGAGCATGAAGTAAGCAGTTTGTGTAGAAAGAAAATAACAGCATGTGCAGTGCAGAATATGCTCGAAAAAATTACTTCTTTTCTATTTATACAAATTGAATCGAATCGAATTGGAATATTGAAAAGTAAATCATACATAAAGAATCATATAATACGTCAGATTTATAATAACTAGGTCGGATCGAATTAAATTAAAAGCTAACTGAGTGAATGAGATCCGACTGAAATTGTTTTCATGAGTGTCAGATTATGGTTTGGATGGAGAGAAAATAGTCAAGCGAGCTCAAGCACTTTATCCCTTAGAAACATTATGAAATTTAAAACTATGAACACGCACTCGTTAGTCTGTGGGGTGAGGTTGTGTCTTCTCTTCGGCAACACTAGAAATCATTGGCTACAATATACGTAAGCAATCAATGATAACTGAAAGTATATTCTCCGTATTTCTTACTTTAAGAAACGATTTGCACTTGTTTTATCGCATCAAGATTCAACAAATACCATATTGTACATCGAACAGTTTAGACTCAATCGCTGGTAAAGTTTATTAAATTAAATTCAAGTCGAAACGCTTCTTTTGGATATTATTCAGTTAGAAAAACTAACTGTCACAGTAGGAAAAAACAAACAGCACTGCTTATAAAATGTTACATCTTTTGTGATCAATTATAATTAAAATAAGTGAAGTATTGCTTTTTATGTATAATTTTTCCAATTTCGAAAATACGATCATGACTCGTTTTGTAGTTGATGATGCCAACGATTTTCTTGAAAACATGTACTTCAATCAGAATTAGTCGAAGTCAATGAAAGTGATTGTTCACTAGGTGTATCTGAAAAACATAGAAAATTATCATCATCGTTACAAGCATTGGCATTAACATCAGGTACAAAACGAGCTTTCAAAAGAATTTTTTCGGTAAATTGATCTTATACAGGGAGAAAAATAATCTCGAAACGAATATATACAAGATCTGACAGTTAACGTTTCCGCTTTGCACTGAGTTCTATGTAAGCTGCACAGTCCATAAATAGTAAGGGCATCACTCGAGAACTCTCATAGGTCTGCATGTATCGTGAGATCTTTGGAAGTTTTATGGAGTCATCTATATTACTTTGGAGTTTCTTGAAAACGCAAACTCTTTGTGCTTGAAAGCTCTCAAAATCTGTTGAAGGCTGTTGAAACCAGTAGAATTTTACTAGAGCTCATTGTCGTTTCTCCTATTTAATTGCTCTTCTTGGAAAGAGGAATATTATAGAGTATATACATCATGGCAAGCATTAGCAAATATAAGGAGTGGATTTTAAAACTTAGATATAATCATCTGCATACTAAAATCTGGAACAAGTGTGTTAGCTCGTTTCGACGAGCATAACATAGTTTATTTATTTCATATGTTAAATCTTCGCTTTATGTCCTTAAATCACTTGATATATATATGACGATAACGAAAGAAGAAGAGAAAGTAAATAAGAGAGAGAAACACAATCACAATAACAAATACAATAAAGACATGAATGAGAGAGAGAGAAGAAAGAAGATATCAAGGGAAGATAGGTGATGAATCACCGCTAACAGTCTTCCTCGCCGACATTAGATGTGTGTCCGCACACATAAATACCATACTTATCGATTTTTCTAGTTGCTTCTTCCTGTGGTAGATGTGAATATATCATGATTTTGTTCGATCCTATTTGAATAATTGACCTCGATCACGCGTGCCATTCTTTGCACTCTGGAATATGTACATAAACATCCAAGTGCATCGATTGTCATACGTCATGATTGAATGATACATAATCTTCGTATTAAGGAATAAAAAAATATAATGTTTGAGTTCGATAGCCCCTCCTTGTCAGTGAGAAGGTGAAATTCTGTCTCCCCGGCATGGACTGCTAAATCAACCTCGATCATTTTCCCTTAAGTAAAATAATTTTTCCCGGTCGTTATCAATTTATACCGTCTTATTTCACATCTTTCCCTTTTCGGGATATGTTTGTATAAATAAAATCCCATCGTTCTAGTAATCGCATTATAACATCCACTGTTTCTTGTTCGGTTGACGTTAATCTTTTCATGTTGAACGATAAATGTTTTACTTCCTAATTTTTCATAATTTTAAGTTTACCTTCATTGCGTTTATAAAATTCATTTTTAATGCTTGTTGCTTTTACTAAGACTAAATCATTGACTTATACTAATAAATTTTATTGATGGACATCATATCGAGCCTTATATTGGTGCTGACGCCTCTGAATGTTGTTCGAGTTTCTTGCACTAGTTTTTTTAATCTATTTTAATTTTGTTAACTTTGATCTGGATCTTGTGCGACCGACATAATTTCATTTTATTGATCGAATTGGAAGATTAACTTGTTATTCATGTATAGTTTCAATTAATTTTTGTTCTGTTGTTGTGTGAACGAATATTATAATTAAATGTGACGCATTGATTCTTCTTCGATGAAGTAAATAGAAGAAGACCGGTCACGGCACCAAATGTTAGCTCGTATCGACGAGCATAACATAGTTTATTTATTTCATATGTTAAATCTTCGCTTTATGTCCTTAAATCACTTGATATATATATGACGATAACGAAAGAAGAAGAGAAAGTAAATAAGAGAGAGAAACACAATCACAATAACAAATACAATAAAGACATGAATGAGAGAGAGAGAAGAAAGAAGATATCAAGGGAAGATAGGTGATGAATCACCGCTAACAAAGTGGATACCATTAAATAATAAACAGCACATGCCACAATCAGTTGGTTTCCAAAAATCATACGATAAAGAATTGATGAAAAGAATCAGTTACATACAATCAACAGTTGAAAGAAAAGTGCCAGCCTATAGACTAGTGTGATTGATCATTTGATTAAATGCAAGTTCCACCATAAATACTGTCGTACGTCGTTGATGCTCTAGACAATATCGATCTCAGCCAACAAGTAGCAGCAAACAAAAGATTATAATGAAACAATGCAAAACGACGAAAATGATGGATCAATACGAATTTTTTCAACGGCATGTTATATCCAAGCTAAGACGAAGTGAAGTTGATGGACAATACACAAGAAAAATGTTCAAGCAAGTTTTATCTCTCCATGAATAACAAGAAATGACACAACAGAATTATTTTCACAAGTGACAAAAGATCAAGAAAAATTTTGAAAAATAAAGTGAGTTTTCGTGGCCCTGTCAATTTTCAAAATATTTTTTCTCACTTCAGATAAATGTTGATATTGAGGAATTGGCATTAACTACAGATTATTATCTTGCAAGTAACATGAAAAACACGTTTTTCCTATTTAATTAGTAAGATAGTGTTATACTATAAATGATTATATCCTTTTCAGTAATTTTTTAGGGCTACTCTATTGACGATGACAGAAGAAAACAATTCTTTGCATTGAAATCAGTGGATAAAAGTTTTGTTCGTGAAGAACCGTTTGAACAGGAATCAAGCTACGCATTTATAAGAGGTTTATTTTTCTTCTTTGAGCTAACTTAAATTGTTTCTTAACAAGCGAGAAAACGTCCCCTAAATACTATTCTCATTTAACAGCGTTACCTTTTTAATTGTGTAATTTCAGAAACAATTCGGTGCAAGTTCAAATTGTCTTCACAATAACTCGAAATCGAATGGTAAAATATTCGTGAAGCAATAAGATTCAAGAGAAGAAATTGGAAAAAATAACACAAAACGTCATCACATAGAAAACAAGAAATTCGACGCGACACAATTGAATTTCATGAATGATTGCGGCCATATCTGATGTGATTATGTATACGATGTTTGTTTTCATTTGTTTTACCTCACGCTTCGAAATGATGGTTTTGTACTTATGAATAAGTTACATTTGTGCTTATTTGTTTTCCTCTATTTTGTACGAAATGTTTTTATCTTCCACTACTGAAGTGTTTTTCAAGATATGTATTTCTAGTCGTTCTTTTCGTTTTATATTTGAACTCAGTCGATGAGTAAGAGTGTGTCTGTCACGCCTTGTGATATAATATATGCCTATTATTTTTTGCGTGTCTTTTATGCAAACTACATATTAAATAAATAAAATATTTATGAGAACTTCCATGGTGATGCAAGGGACTGTAAAACAGTGGCCTAACTCGATCTGAGATGATGGGGGGGGGGGGGGGATCTTCTTTACATTCATGGCCACACCCAGCACAACAGCTGATAGTTTCTGCCGCCCCCGGCCCCCGCATAAACAAATATATGGAACTTTAAACGAGAAGAATCGCATTTTTGACATAGAAGAACGCGTTCTGAAGAGAACTTCTGACATCCTAAAAACGCTATATTGAGAATACAGTTCTCAAGAAGTTAAACGTATCTCAGAAAAAAAGCTTAGGATGTCCTCGGAACCCGTTGTTCTTATGAAGAATAAAAAAGATGATGTTCAATCTTAATTTGCCTTCCAACAGGTTCCTTCTAGTATCCTTTTTCGGGTCTTGTGTAACTATTTCCTATCACAGTGGAGTTTTGATGCTTGAGAAACGCGTTTTTGTATCAATAAAATGCAGATGAAGTTACCGGGAACACGTTCTGAATATTCTGTCATATTTTGTGAGTTAGATTCGACCAAAAGGTCTTGTGTTTAGGAAGTCGGCAACATACCCATGGACTAGTGTTACGGATGTGAAAATTTTTAAATCCCTACTCATTTTCAATGAGAGTGTTGTGAAAATTAGCATTTCACAACTTCTATTAAAATTAGATAAGGATTACCTAGTTCGAGCTCCATTGAGACATGATTTGGGAATTCACAGAAGGTTTTTTACTACAAAATTTGAACAAATTCTACAATTAAAATTGTAATCATTCGAATTTAATTTAAACCAAAATCTTTATACACAATTATCAAACTTGAAAATGTGACATATTTCAAGGTTTTTTTTAGCAAGGATGCCTAGATAGGCACTATTAGGGTTAGATTTTCTCCCTTCTTTTATTCATAAGATCAAATCTTATCGTACTAAAAACAACCAAAAAAACAAACAACGAGAGAGAAAAACAAAACAACAAACGTTTTCACACATCTCTCTCTCCTCTCTCTGGAAGACAATATATATATCGATAGATGTTGTGAATGACTAGATTAAAGAAACCAAATGAAACGAAAATACTTGATGTAAGGGCAGGCCCGTAACAGGCACTTTCATTACAGAATGAGATTCTCCATATGTTTACAGCACGGATACGCAGTTATAAGACTACTGCTTCGTAGTGAAATGCCCATTATAATTATAATTTGAACAATAGTAATCATAATTTTCGAAAACGAAGCATCTTAATCAAGCGCTTCTCATACATCTTCAATTTATTTTTGAGTTTTTATTCGAACTCGAATAATTCAACACATGAAACCCAGATTAATAGTTTTTCACATCATTTCTGTACTATCCAGTGTTTGCACAGCTGAAATCAAAGTTTCCGGATTGAAATCGATTGATTTTAAATTGGAAATATCTAAAAAGATCAGAAAAACTAAGAAAATTTAATTATAGCAGTTTCACCCTAGCTTGGTATTTTGAACAATATGCATGAAAAATATTATCATCCTAATCGAATCGTTGACTTTTTACACTTAAAATTTATTGAAAATAAAAAATCAGCTTTTTCCTCCTGGAAAATCAATTATGAAGAAACTCTTGAAAGTTGATCACTTTGAGTAAGAAGACGCCACATTTTTGTGTGTTGCAATGTAAAACGAAATCATTTCATACCAAAACACATGTTTCTCGATTGACATATTGATTTTGTTGCATCTATTCGGATATACTTCAAGAAATGATTTCTATTAAATGATGAATGTGTTCACTGCAATAAAAAACGCATTCCTTAGCAGCAACTAAGCGTTCGAACAGATTCTGCCACATGAGAAATGCGTATCAACACTTTAGCGTGTCTCTAGAATGCATTCTTAGTCGACAAAATGCGTTCATATTTTTGCCAAAGCGTATTTTTACACGTTTATTGTTATGAGTATTTTTTCATGGGTCACATACACAACCAGACTTAAAGCACCTTCCACTGTTCAAATAGCCACTTCAAGAACAGATAATCAATAACTGAGAAGATCTCTTCGCATTGGAGCTAAACTTAAAGTTAATTATTTCCCGGAAGAAAAGAATATAATGATGAATTTAAAGTTATAAAGGAAGAACAACTAACGAAATAAGCCTTTTATAAACATCAACTCAATAACATCCATGCAACCAATTGAAATGATTTGAAAATAACTTCAAAAGACTGTAAGATAGATTGATTGTTGGTTCGTGAATCAATACATATTTTTCTTAAAAAACTCAGTTTAATTCGAATTAGTTTTTCTGTTCCTTTAATAGTTTACCCAGAAGGTTTACAGTAATCCAAACCAATAGTCAAAATTGAATCAGTGAGAATTGAGGGTCCATGGACCAGAACAAATAGGTAAATATGAGCATATTTAACTGTTACAACAACTGTTAGTGGTGGTTATGATAATTTCTAATAGGGGTGGCATTTTATCATTATTTTACTTTGAAAACTAACGATAAAGTGCAACCATTACTTTCTCTTGAAAGAATAAAAAGCAAATAATTTGTTGTACTCCCGACTCATTTAATACATATATATATATACTTCTTTCTTTCTCTCTAAAACTTAAGTCCACCTGTCGTGATAACAATATTAGATTATCGAAGCGTCGACAAAATATGCATTAATAAATAGATAAATAAATTAAATAAACTAAAGCTGCTGTAAAAAGCTAATTTTCATTTATTTGTCATTTGTTATTCTTCCTTTTATTCAATTTTTTCAAATCCTTTTTCTTTTCTGCCTATTTGCGAACAACGAATCTTATTTGTACTGTTTCCTTGTCATCGTCAAGAACAGTGAGAAAAAAAAAGAAAAAAAATCAGCCGTAGCTCCCATGAGTTTGAAAGAGAAAACGTGACTGCAACATTAAAATAAAGAAGGAACAGAAAACAATCATCATTTTTTCTCACACAAAAGCATCACAGCGCTTGTGATGTACATTTAAAAATTTTTCAAATCTCAAATCACGTATTTTTTCAAAACGAAAGTTTGCTTTTTCATCTGAAAGGAATGGTTTTAGTAACCAGACTTTACTATTATTCTTCATATCGAGTCATCACTGATATTCATAAGTATTGTCTAAAGGTAAAGTCAACTATTCAATTTTTTTAAATTTTCATACTTGGATTTACATAACCATTGTAGTGAGCACTCTGGTTTCGGATTCTTCAGATTTTTTGTAACTCACTATGTTACGGGTACCTATTGTATTTTCCTGAAAGTGTATTTTCTCCTAAACGTGTATTTTGTCTTTGGCATGTGTTTTGTTTATACTATCCACGTTCCTCGACACTGTCTTTATCTTGCAGTGTTGTATTTCACATTGTTTTATTTTTATATTTCGTTAGCATTGATGCTTGCGTATGTAACCATGTGCTTCGTATGCAAGCGATGCGATTTCATAATATCGGCATGGCCAAGCCTTACGGAATTTCAGTTTTTGAGATTGTAGTGTTTGTAACTTCTTTCTAGTATAAGAAAACTTTCGGAAACTTTTATTATAAATAGAACTCGTTTAGATTTATCCCTAGTAAAAATGCCATCTATTTTTCTTCAACTGCAACAAAGTTATCCCAAAAATAGTAAGCGTTACGGAATTTCAAAACACTTTAATCTGTTTTAGAGTAACCAAGAGTAAATCATTTTTATACAAAAGAGCGAAGAATTCAAATAAATGTTGTATTCAAAAGGTTTTGAGCTGGTAAAAACCTGTTAGAATATCAGGTTGCTTCTGATCCACTTTTCCTTCATCAAATGAAAAGGCTTTAAAATATCGCTCGTCACAGAATTTCATATTTTCTTTAATATATGCAGAGAAAGTTTTCATAACTTACTATTTCAGGCTGTGAAGATAAAACTGGCCTTTTTTCTGATACATGAATACCATAAAAACTGTCGTATCTTTCCAGTATATTAGTTTTATTCTTAAAAAAAATCTCATAAATCCCTCTGACGATTTCTCAGACAAGAATGAAATGTAAAAACACAAAAGAACTATACGTTTTGGATTAAATTCGTCGACAAAATTTTATTTCAACATGTGTCGGGAGATAAATCGCGGTTTATCTCACTCCTCTCGCAGTTTATAACAAGTTTGATAATCTGTTGACAGAACACTTCCGATTTTCGGAGCGTTCTTTATCGCTTTCCAATTTTAAACCTTCCCCAGATGAGAGCGCTGATCCTTGGCCGTACCCATATGAAGAATCAAAAACAGTGTAATACCATTAGCGCTAGCACTTCTTTTATCTGAAAAATCGTCACATTTTACTTTGAAATTACATCCGACGGATACAGCTAGCTAGTTTAGGGCAACTTTTATTCTAATAACCAAGAATGATTTGACCGATAACATAATGTAACACCACATGATCTTATTAGCCCTTAAGAGTTCACAGGAACAGTTTCCTTCAAAGAGATATCTCTCTTTATTTTTCGGAAATCTATCTATGAACCATTCCGTGTAAGCCATGACCGACTCCCGCACAAGCCGCTCAGTCGATGTTCTCAGATTTTTCTCAATTTTAGCTATGTTGTAGAGAGAAGAGTTCTATAAATTTTGACACTAAACGTTTGAAAAATATTTTCCGATTCTTGAGATACTGAATTTATTCTGTGGACACTATCACCAAAAATGTGCATCTTTTGTGTTTTTATGTAAAATCTGCGTCTTGCCGAGCGTACATGTGCTTGACTTGAAATTCTAAGTGTAAATAGATATCGTGACTTTGTATTATCAAAGAGTAAATCAGTCCAAATGGATGAAGTGCTGATTGGTTGACCAATAACAACAAGTACATAGCTGCGCAAATGCAAAACAAAATGGACTCAGCAACTCAACCCTCCCCCCAAAAAAAACAAGAATCACTTAACATGTATTATCATGTACTGAATCAAAAAACGCCTAGAATTACCTGCCTTGCCCTCTCGTGTACTTACAACATGCGTGGTTCTAGGTTTTCAGACCCAGTACATGATAATACGCAGTAAGTGGTTCTAGGTTTTTGTGAGGGGGGGGGGCAGTTTCTGAGTACATTTTATATTTGTATTTGTGCCGCCCTCCAAGTGCATGTTAAATTTGTCATTTTTTATATTTTGGCACTTGCGTATTTCATGAATGGATCAAACTAGAGAGCTGAAATATTGACCATGATTAGATCTTATAGAGTAATCAGTCCATTGAAAATCGCAGCCCTTTAGACAGTTTCTATCATTCAGGGGATCTTTATCAAAAACCTGTTTTTGATCAAAATCACGATTTTGAGAGAATTCGATGTAGAGCAAAGTTGAATTTACAAAAGCGTAGCTTGTAATGTTGTATTGAATAGCGGTGGAACACTAATCCTTCAGTCGATTACAGTTAAGGCGAACCCGTTCTTCTACGACTACCCAGGTTATTAACCAGAACCAGATGTACGAAATCGTTTTTAATTGTGATAAAACTATGGTCTTTTACGAAACCTTGTTCCTACAAAACCCCAAATTTTTTCGATTTTGACAACGAAATGGAAATCATATTGGGTTCCACGGGGCACATTTTTACAGTGTACTTAGTACAACACCAACACGGCCTACATCTCCATCATCTCCAACAGTTTCCATAACTCATGCCTCCTATATGTCTCCGACCGATACTTGATCGAGCTTCTGGGGATACTCTCGAAACGCATCATATGCTCCAACCCAAAATCAAAAGAATTGAATAAATCTGAACAGATAAAGTCAGCAGAAAAAGCAGAAAGATCAGTTCTTATTTCATGTTGCTCTCCTTAAGTGTGAGCATCAGTTGTTGTTTTCTATTGATACCTTATTTCTGACCTATTTTTCCGATCTCTGTAGACAATAAGGATGTTGGACTCTTACATGAAATAGTTATTGCTTTAAGTGTAGCAGCTTGTCCGTTTGGAAAATATTCCAATAAGAATAAATTGAGTTTAATATAGTGATCGTCGTGACTGTAAAATAGAACGTCGAAAATTGGTTCTGATCCAAGTAAAAAAATCAATGTAACGTGAAGGGAAGAATGAATTAATCTCTTACATGAAATAGGCATTGGTATAAGTTCAGTAATCGGTCTTGTGGACAATTGTCGTATTAGATTAACAACAGGATTGATGGTCAAATTTGAAAGAATTAGTTCACGAGGAAGCAAAATAATGAACTTAAGAAGAAACGTTGCGTTAAATATGATGATTTTTCAAAAATTAAGATTATTTGGAAAATATGAATAACCAATACTGGTTTTAAATGCTTTTCAAATTCACTTTTGGGAACTGGAAAATTTGCAAAGAGAAAGTATTGAACGGTGATTGTGATAAACAACGTGCCAGAATCAACTAAGATGCTTGCCGTTGCAGGTTGGTGAAAAATAAATGATGGAAACTATGAAAGCACAGATTGAATATGTTATCAGCCGTGCTGCTGTTGTGTTGCATGCAACATCAAGATAGGTTCCCATTGTACGATACGTCATGAAAGTGTTATCTTTTTGGGGCATATAACGGATCCTGTTTGAATGCGAAACTCGGAAAAATCTATTTCAAAACCTTGGAATCAAGCAAACGTCGTACAGGTTATGTTTGACATCGTTTTGTTCAGTGTAGAGGAGGTTTCAAGGGTAAAGGAGATGTGAGAGGTATAGAAAATATAATAGATATTGGAGATAGTGCGATGTACATGCAACGGAGACTGTGACGAGGCGTGTTTCTCATTATGGGTGCTCGGGAAGCAGTGTGAGGACGTCACGCCTATATCTTTTATATCCCCGATATCTCCATTATATCGAATATCTTCTATATCTACTTTATATCATGTGCCTGCTACATATCCGATACCTTCTAGTTCACAAAGAGGAGAAGGCTGATTTCAATCAAAGCAATCAGTGGCAATCAATCTATTTTTGAAACAAAAACTAGTAAACAATTGCAGTGATTTTGACGACGAAACGTGTCGCTGCGTTTAACAATGCGTTCGAGTCGAGATAATGTTCATTACAGGGGCTTTTCCGAACAACTGTGATGGACAATTTGTATTTTTTAACTTTATAAACTGATTAATCCCAAAACCATTACTGTTAATCAACACTGAACTCCGGTCGACCAAGACAGGTGTGCTCGACTTGTAAACTCAAAATTTCGAGCACACTTTTCCATCCTTATTTTATGAATAGTATTTGAATCCGGACTCACTGATTACATTTAGCGATAAGTTTTCGGACTCTTTCTGGCTATGCTGCAGCAATGTATTGGTAGGTATATAGACGCTATGGCTGCGATTTTTCAAGGCCTATCTGAGCAGTACAATAGTAACTTCTTGAGAACAATCTGAGTACTATATCTTCAGCTTTGACAGAACTAACTACGTTTCTTAGTAGTAACCTTTTTAGAACTACGTAAGCCTAGGAGTGAAGTACATATGTTGATTTTATAATAAGCTTCAACTGATTACTAAAGCGTTAAAATTAACTTTAGCTTTTTTTGTTAACATTTAATTTATTTAAAACTAAGCGATTATGTGATTGAAGTAAAGATAATACCATTCTATTTTTATTTTTTCTGTTAAAAGAAGCTGTTTTTCAACAGCTTAGATACAGTTTTATAGAATTGTACCAAACATTCCGGCTCGAGGAGTGTTAATCTACAGGTGATTTGTGTAAATCTTGAAGTCTGAATCTTTTGGCTTGAAATGATTAACTCACAATACACTCATTAATGTTTTACAAGCCTTTCCTATGTTATGGGAATTGATTTTTCCTGAACGAAGAAATGAAACTCAAAACTTTTGGCAAGTAGACTGCAAATTTAGATTCATGGATTCCTTGAATCTGTAGTCAGGTCTTATAAAGTGCAACTATTTGCAAAAAATAGATCTCTCCTGATCGAAACAAACAGAATAGAATTTCATCACGATTGCGTAATCACTTAGCCGCTTATTTTTAAGTTAATCAAGTGTTAATAAGAAAACTTAAACTTAACAACTACGACCACGTGCTCAGTTAAAAATTTTGACTAAAAACTCGACAAATAAAACAAACTAAACGATTTGGTTCTAGGTTTAGGTACTAGACCTGGGCAAAATTGACTTTTGTTGGAATAGGATCGTATCGGAACATCCATCCCTATCAAGTAAGCATGAAAGGAGTATAGCTTAGATTTTCTGACAGAGCTGCCATATGTATCCATTTTCTGGGTATAATACTTTATGAAAAACTACACTGCTAGGTACATCTCCTACTATATTTAAGAATTGTTGTCTTTTCACTGGACAGAATAAACTTGTGCTAGTAGAAATCATCAAAGACTTTCTATTTTTGCAACAGAAATATTTATATGCAACATTTCATTGAAATCAAAATAGTAGCGCTATTTTTTCTGAAATTCGAAATGATGTTGCAAAAGTTCAACTTGTTTAGAACCTCAGACATGAACTTTATGGGCATGATGTTTCTTTTCGTTTCATTTCCTCCAAAACTAGAGAAATATATTCTTTCTAATTTTGCTTGGGAATTATCAACATTCATATGCATCTAGCATAGAAAAACAGAAACATCTTATCAACAAACTCTCTCAAGTACTTAGATTTAGAATTCGTAATAATGTGCACTACAATTGTTAAATTTAATATAGAAAAGAACATACTTTGAAGAATAAGAACCGTGAGTATCATGGTAAACAAGTAAACATCTGAAGAGAGATCAACAGATCAAAATAGTTTGTTTGTTATTTGTCACGGCACTAACAAATGTATCACGATTCTAACAGCAGTAAATTCAATTGTGTTGTGAAAAACGAAATGAACTCAGAAAGAAGCCGCGGTCGAAACTATGATGTGATGAGTTTTCTAAACAATGTATTATATAATCTTGAAAAAATATTGTATGACTCTGCACTTGTATAAACAGAAACACTGATAGAATAATACCAAGTCTCAATTCTGTTCATTTCTTGAGAAATCTATGAAGGATCCGTCAGGATCCTAAACCTTCCGAATCAATTTTATTCTGCCCAACGAACTTGAATCAACTCCTGATGATTGTTGTTTCGAGAATTTCTCACTGCTACACAGGATTTTGTTTATGAGTTCTTCAGATTCATCGCAAGATTTTTCACTAAATAATAAATGCAGGAACCTACCAGGATTTAATCTTGCCTCTAATTAGAATTCTTAGACAAATAATAGAGAAGCTTTTTCTAAAGCTTTCGACAGGCTCTGATAATGACCCAGTTAATTATTCCAATTGAGACCGAGAAAGATGAAAACAAGAGACCAACAAGTCGAGCGTGTATCAACAGTTGTCACTGGTACTTAGCATAATATAAGCCACCAGCCATATCCTGCTACCTATATGATTCTCCGTTCAAACATAGTACTAATCTAGTCTAGATTTTCATAGCATCCTGCCAAGGTCTTGAAATTTCGTAGCGACAGACTTCTTTCAGGAATTTCAGTGTCCGATACAATTACTGATTCAAAAGTAATGATAATCTATTTAGAATGGAGATAGAACCCTTTTCCGAATTCTATCAGGAACTTGAAGTTCAGTGGCTACAGACTATTTCAAGATTTTGTAGCTTTCTCTAGAAAAAAGAGCGAATCCTGGCAGGATTCCCACTGGATCCGTTAGGAATCCAGCAAGACATCATCAAGGAATTTACCTAGATATCGTCTGTTTTTTACTGGCACGTCTTTACGACAATCTTTGATTCGTAACTCATCCAAAAAGCGTCCTGTCTGGTTGAAGTATTCCACACATGTAGAAATAGTCTATAGACAGATAGTGCAGAAAAACAATCTCAAAGAAAGTTTCATGCTTAGAGATACATGCATTGTTATTGGGAGATGCCATGTCCCCAACTAATGAAGTGGCTTGGTAAATATTCAAGTACATGTGGAACTATCATATTATTATTTTAGCTGAATTCTTCGTTGAAGTGTCAAATCCACACTCAAAATCGAACTGGGTATTAAAAAATTAGTAAAAAGCAGAGTAAGAAAACTTTTGACTGTTATAAACTTTTTAATCGAGCTGAGCCCCAGCCAGCACAGAAAAAACATAAAGATGTGTACCTGATGAGACTTAGCAGAGTATCATACATAGTTACCATTTATTTCACTGAAATATAATTCCCCGAATACTTGTACCGGAACTCTATCGAAAATGATTTATTAGTAATGTTTGTTTTACCGAAAAATGGACTTCCTAAATAATTATCTGTAGAAAAATGTCAAGCTTAGATCTTCTCAGCGTATAAACATACACTTGCTCAACTAGTTTTCTGTCAAAATATCTTATATTATCATAATTTGTGGATCTCCGGTCGAAAAACCTGACGTAAAATCTTGAACATCAGATAAGTTCATACAAAAAAATCGCCGTCTCAGAAATTTTCATCAATTCGTACCATCCGATTCTTGAAAGATCTTATCAATGTTTAAGATCTTGCAAGAATCTGATTGTGCGATCTGATGCAAGATCTCAGGGACTACGTTTTTTTGTCAGATTCTTTTCAGATTTCGCCCATATTCCAAGATCTTGTATGTATTTCATAAGATTGTGTGTCAGATTTTTCGACCTGGGTAGGTATCTCTTAAGATATTGCAGATATGATATTCAAGTAAGCCTTAAAAACCGGCACCCATGATAATGAGGTTGAATTAAACAAATAGCAATCATAGTACCCAGTTTACCACTAGAAAATCTTCCCTCAGTTCATTATAAAACAATAACCGAACACTTGTAAGAAAATACAGATTTAAGAAAACTGGGCTCGAAGCTTCGAGTTTCTGCAGCTTTGAGCTTACATTTCTTGTCTTCTCCACTGTTGATTTAATCCGTTCATGGTCACGGTTACGTGGCCTTTTAATAGCCCCAATTAACAATTGACTGACCGAGCAGTTAAATCTTAAAATTGAAGAGTTTCAATAAAACTTTTTCTAAAACAACCATATAAAGTTTATCTGTCGCTTCAAATAAGTAGAGTTTAGCTTAATTTTCAGTAATTCTTCGCTTATCTCCGGAGAGACATATCGTTTATACGTGGGGTATTGTCATGGACGTTTTCGGATTAAGGCTTTCATTCTCAGAAATTGATCTCAGTCCAGGTAGTTTCAGATCCCCTGACATTCTCAGAATATGTTAGGACTGTAGTAAAAAGACTCACCCATATGTTATGACGATTCCGGCAGATGTCCTCGGAACAAGCATATATATATCACTCTTTTGGCAACCGGAAATTCTCTGCCAGGCTTCATTTTATATAATTTACTCCGTTTTGGTTTAAAAGAGCGCACCACCCAATAATGCCTACTAGAACCATTCTCTTTCTTTCTTACTTTTCAAGTCGGAGCAAGGATGACAGATTCTATGTCCTGAAAAGCTCTCAAAAAATGACATTGTAACTATAAAAGTACCCTTTTAAAGTATCACAACAAAGCTCATTAAAAAAGGTGTGATAGGTACTGCAACTTCACAGGAAAAAAATGGTTTTCTACTAAACCCCCAAAAAAGGTTCCGGAGATTTCTAAAAGCATCCTCTGACCTTCTAAAGCTTAAAAAACAAGTCTTTCAAACTACGAAAACTAAAAAGGTTCTTACGGTGTATCCAGGATAAGAACCATCTCCTACGAAACATTTTTTTAAGTTTCGTACAGGAGAAAAAGGTTTCGTTGAAAAATATGGAACGTTTAGAGTATTGTCTTAGGTCCTAATGATCCCTTCATAAATCTCTATGGTTCGGTAGGAAACCATTAGGGCTTGAGAAAATACTCTAAACGTTCCATATTTTTCAACGAAACCTTTTTCTCCTGTACGAAACTTAAAAAAATGTTTCATAGGAGATGGTTCTTATCCTGGATACACCGTAAAAACCTTTTTAGTTTTCGTAGTTTGAAAGACTTGTTTTTTAAGCTTTAGAAGGTCAGAGGATGCTTTTAGAAATCTCCGGAACTTTTTTGGGTGGTTTAGTAGAAAACCGTTTTTTTTCCTGTGTTGGCACAGTCGCTGAAGCAAAAAAAAATATAAGAATGAGGGTCTGTAGAGTAATCTGGAAATTACCATCAGAAAAGAGTAACTAGTCAAAACAACGAAGAACATCTACAACTTTTTGTGATCGGTAGGGGTGTTTTAAACATGACCGATTTCCTAGTCACAAATTTGATTCCCCGACTATTTTAAAGCGCAAAGACTTTCAACATTAGCAGGAGACACCTGATTCTATTGTATGCCATTGAAAAACAACTGAAACAATCCATGGTAGTCATCCTCAATCATTGGCAATCATCGAGAATCATTGACAATCACTGACAGTCATCGGCAATCATTGAGAATCATTGGCAATCAAAGCAATCAGGCAATCAGTTTTTCCCCCTTGGGTCTTCTATTGTCTTTTTTTCATTCTAGTACTATAATGCTTATATACAGGAGGCAGAGTATTCAATTTAATTCTTCGTTGAAACTTTCGAATAGGTTATGATATTTACCGGAAAAAAAGTTGCAGTTCAATCGAAGGTTGACACCACAGAAAAAGAGTGGAATCCAGATATCCTGTAGATGAAAGCATTGTGTAAAGTTGAGTCTAGCGCAAATTTTTCTTTAGTCTCTGAGTAGCTATCTGCCATGAAACATTCATTTGTTTAATCTATAGAGCGGTTGTTCAGAAACGTGGCAACGATGGGGTGACCAGAAAAAAGGTTGTTCATTGCATTTCAAGTGAAAAAGGTGAATTGGTTGCAAAGGTTTCTACTCTTCCTAAGTTTATTTTTGCGTCACTTTATAGTCCACAGTTTATTCTTTGACACTAGACTACTCCGTTAAAAACCCAGGCCTGAGAAATCCAGGAAATCAAAGCTAAAAACCGACTTTTGCCAAAAGTACTGTGAGAGAATATTTTGCTCAAAACATCTGAAATATGTGCGTAAAACATTTTCAGACTCGTGTCTGTTTGTAGTTAAGAGATATGAAGGGTCTTGGTTGTCAAAAACACCACGATTTCGACTACTTTTATGCAGAGCGTTGTAGTGTACGAATGTATAAAAGAAATTCAGCTTCATCGGAGTAACCATTCGTGAGATATAGGGTGTCCGAAGTCGAATTTTGTGGAAGCGTTGTTGTCTAGAGCTCTTGGTAAAAACTGAATAGAAATCCAACGAATACGATTTTTTTCAATCGGCTTTCGCCAGAATGCATCAAACACTTGCCTCTATCACATATGTTACAATGAGCAGCATCTGAGGATACTGATTGATCACCTGAAACAAGAATCCTACGTAGGTTACACGGGCGTGCTCATAAGACAATTGTTAAGCTCGATTCCACTTTTAGTTGCTTCAAGTTTACCTTTTACTCTCTAATTCCGTGGTAAACTACAAAGCATACTCTTCAGATTGATATTTTCTATTGTTATGAACATGTCCAATCGCAATGCTTCGACTACATTACGACGAAAGTTGGCACTTGTCATTGGTATTGGCGAATATGACAATGGTTCAAAACTAAGTCATGCAGAAACTAATGCAAAAGATATGTCACAAGTTTTGTTAAGTATTGGTTTTATTGTTGACGGACCAAAATTAAACTTAACATGCAAAGAGATGGAATATTCTCTCATGACATTTAAATCCACAATACAACCTGACGACATAGTTTTGTTTTATTATGCTGGATATGGGCAACACTGGGAGGTATTTCGACTTAAATTAGTTTTCTTTTCAAAATAACTCGTACTTATCCATCTCCTTCTAGGATCAAAATTATTTGATAGCAAAAGACAATAGTAATATTGAGAGTGATGAATACAACAGATGTCCAATCAGTGTACAGAACTTTATTAACAATATAATCGATTCAAAGCCGTTTATAATAATCACATTTTTGGATTGTATCAGAGCAAATAATGTACGTAAGTCTGAAATGGAGGAAGGCCGCATAAATACGAATACCTCTAACAGAGTTTATATACGAGCAGTGCATCATGTACAGTTAGTGATGGAATTCGTATGCGTACCTAGAGAGGTGGCAAGCGGTGAAAGTCGACAACGAAATGGTTTATTTACTAAGCATCTTCTCAAACATATTGGAACTCCAAATGAAGATATCCGAATGATATTGTGTAATGTTAGGGATGGAGTAATAAACGAATCCCAAACACAACAGATTCCATTTATTATTAGTCAATTGAACCACGAGAATGTATTTCTATGTGATAAAATTCAAGTTAAATAATAATATAACTTTGAAAATAACGAAGAATAGCATAGAATTTGGCAAGTTATAATTGCAAAATATTTAAAGTAAGCAAATCTACACAGGGACATCTCCTGTTCATCATCAAACCTCGAATATCAGTATAGTTTGAAAGATACAAAAACTATTTTTTTACCAAAATGCACCGAAAAATTTCTCCGTTTACGAGCTTTCCTGATTTGCATTAGAACTTAGTTCAAACAATTGATTATTTCAGACAACTGTCAACGAATTTATTCAAAAAATAATAAAATTTTCCATGGTCATAAGTAAACTTTTTTCTGAAAATAAATTCGATGGTTACTTACGTTTGATTAATTTCTTAATATAAAATTTTCATCATTTCATACTTGAAGGTGTGGGTGTTGACTGGATTCTGAATATGGGATGTGAGCCTTCTTTTCGTACACAGTCTGATATCCAGCCCCACACTCACTCCACTCCACGCCTTTAGTCACAGATATACTAAGACCGACCCACATTCTAACTCTATTCACTGGAAAAAGTTGATACTGTTTGAATTATTTCTGTAGTGAATTCGAAAGCTTCAAAAAGGTTTCGCAAAAACTCAAGATGGTCTCAAAATGATTATCAAGAGTCCAATGTACTGATTTAAAGGTTTTGTGGAAAACCTCCGAAGCTCCAAAAAAGTTTCGATTTCGTTGCAAAGTTCAAAACTTTGCGCAAGCTCCACTGTGAGGAAGAAATAATTTTTGGTTTCTTACGGTACCTTTCTCTGAATGCCGAGAAGAAATAGTTAAAATATTTTTTGAATAATACGAATACATCGAATTCATATCATCACCATATTTATGTACGGAAAGCAAATTTTTCTTAGATAAAATATGATAATGATAATGCAACTACTATATAATGCATAGATCACATGTATGAAAGTTTCATGTCATCGATTACCATCATTTATATACAAGGTAAAAACATATCAGAAAAGGAAAAAAAACGAGGTTTCTCAAAATCAGTCAAGTCTTGAAATTCAAACAGTACTGATAAGATCTAGGAGTGTCATATTCCCATTAGTGTTACCAGTAAGTGGTAAGTTACAACACTTACTACTTACCACTTACTGGTAAGTGGTAAGTGATAAAGATTATCATGTAAAAAGAAGTAATTGATGAGTAAACTAATTACTGAACACCGTTAAATATAATATTTTTCAATCATAAAAACACTTACCGTTACCTTGGTAAGTGGAAGTGGAAGTAATAGTAATATGACAAACCTAATAAGATCCAAGACGATGTTTTGTCAAATACTTCGAGTAGTAACTTAGTTGAAAGAATACTTTTTTGAAGTAGCCATGATAACTGAACCAAACTTCCAACCTATTGTGGGCTGCACAGAACATGTGAGACTCGTAAAGGTGAGACTAATAATGTCATAATCAAAGCACTGAAATGTATCTGTATGTATTATTTTTCAGCGCCGAATGCCAATTAAATGCATTACTGTGGAACCTGAATCTGATTGCTGCGTTGAGTTGGCTGGTCTCAATCTTGCATTTGATGATAGAAGCTTTTTCGATCAAGGTATGCATGTAACATGGACATTTTCTAAAGAAAAGCAGAGCTTCAAAAGCTTTTCTAACTTCGTGTAGAATCTATTACTTTCTTCTTAAAATTTGATACCCATATCATGATTTCTCTATAGAAAATCTGATAATCATTGGCTCTCGATTGATTCTGAAACTCAAGGATTTCAAGTTTTGTCGATATGTCAACAAAATATTGTCATATTACCGTTGCGGTTCATTATGTTCTGAGTTCTTCGACAAATGCAAGAACAAAAAATTACACGATATGAGTTGTTTCGCATAGAACTGTTTAGTCCTATTAAATTAAGTAAACATTGTAGAATTTCAATGAGTAGTGAAAAATTAATCGGTTGAATTATTTCAAGTCTCCATTATCGATAATAAAAAGATCTTAATTCATATATGCTGCTCAAAATCGATGTTTTGCTGATAATTTATTAGCGTAATGCCCATGGGTTAAAATATAGAACACCATATAGCATCGCTTTTTAATCACAGCAGTAGTGCCAAATCTGAAAGCTAAGTTCAATAATTGAATATTTGAAGCTATAAATTTCAAGTTTGGCATTTATGAAGAGATGCAAAAATAATTTTTTTAACAGTGTTTATTAACCAAGGTGAATTAATCCCATACTGAATCCGATCGGATCCTATGATCCCATGAAATCTTATGGGAATCCGGGTTGTGGAAACAGTAACGGATCCGACGGAAGAAACCTATTTTCTTATTTGAGTACGAATTAGCATTTAAACCCAACAGTAGAGGTCTGTCTGATCACACGATTAAATCCAATCTGATTCCGATAGTAGGATTCGATAAAATCCAACACTAGGGATCCGAATCAGGAATCGCAACCAGGAATCCGATGGGATCCAATGGTCGGAATGATTCTCCTGGGAATCCATATTTTTAGGAGATCTCAAAACATGGTGAAATTTTATTGAAAATCCTTGCGTTTGAAATTTGAATACCAAACAATATTCATAATGTCTCTACTGTATGTTGATAATATATTAAATAAACGATGTATTTTACTGAATAGAATATTGAGTATTTTAACAATATCTAGTCATGATCGATATTCTAGAGACCTTATTCCTTTTCGAAAAATTCAGTGTTCGCACATGATCTACCCTAAACTCAAAACCGATTGGTTACCCAACTTTTATATTTAGCAAATAGATTTCTACGTACAATTATTTTCAAACGGAATGTTGACATTTACATTGGAGCACTCGATACAAAATTGCCTGAGCATCATGACTTGCAGATTATTTCATTCAGAGGTTCGTTCGATTGTATCTCGAAAGTATTATCCGTTAAAGACAAATTAATTTATCTCGTTATGTCAAACAAATCAGGCAAAGCCGTTGTGCCATTGATACATAAACATCGTTGCATCGAACATATCTATATACATCAAAAATCTGATGATCAGCAACAAGCTGATTGGATGAAAGATTACCCGAAGATTCATGGTAGTGGATCCTCTGTTAATCTCTTATTGGAACTAATCAAACAAGACATTGATTTATTCATAAAATATCCTTCTCGTTGGTCAAGATCTAAAGCACTGCTGAATAGTTTATTTTGGCAGACTTGTCAAACTGATCTTTTACCACCGATTACAGATACGTTCGTAGAAGATTTAAGTACGTTACGCATTGTAACACTATATTTTGGTACGCATCGACTATTTTCTCTATCTCAATCCCATATTCACATCGACGAATTTAATAACATTGATGAGTGCATCGGATCAATTAGAGATCAAATTTCAACCACTGTTTTTCTAATTATTTTAACCGATGGATCAAATGACATGAGTTCATTATTTGAAACGGACGCTATTCATGCAATCTATATTGTTTTGAATGGTAACTACAATGAACGAATTGAAGCTATTTCAAAACATTCAAAAGTCAGTGGTGTGTTTAATTTAGACGATGATCTACTCGAACAACTTACGATGGATATTTGTTTTTATCGACATATGCGAGTTCACTCACCAATGTTAAATACCTTCCACGTTGGATCGGATATTACCGATAATATCGATCATCAAAAAATCAGTTTTCTATGTTTTCAATTATTTACTGACGTACTTTCATTTATACCAGCTGCATCACGTTCAATTACGGAGAACAGAGCTGGAATTATCACACGGTTATTTCCTCTTCTGAGTGAGGCACATGTGATGATCAGTAAACTTTTCAATGAATTTGACATTTCCACATGGCAAAAATACGTATCCCAATTGAAAGAAATCCATCAATGCACGTTATCACTGTCAAAAACAGTTGACATACCGTCAACTACAGTTTACCGAGTTCAAGTAGTTTCAAAGAAAGATTTGGAAATTATGCAAAACAATTGCAATATTCTTCTTTCTATATCAACATTTATTTTAGCCTCACGATCTTTTCGTACTGTGATCGAAATTTGTCGTCAAGCAGTCAACAATCAACTGACTGTTGTTCTTTTCGAGTTCAATTTGTCGCAAAAGACGCTTATAGCGGATTTGAATTCCGATATAGCCGTTTTTAATCTTGGCACTCTCTTTCGATTGGTATCCATCGAATTGGCTATCGATGGTGTCTGGCATGCTCAGCTCGAGTCTGCTGATGATGCGATGCAATGTATCAAAGATCAATGGCAATCCAGGATCGGTGCCCAACTTACTTGGTTGACATTCGGCAACTATTTAGCTTACTTGAAACAACTTGATGTTGCCCAAGAGTACTACAAATATCTTTTGTGTTTGCTTCCAGATAACCATCCAAGCCTTCTATCCATCTATAATAACTTGGGTTTGATTTACTCAGACATAAATGATGATCAGAAAGCCATAGAATCTTTTGACAAAGCAGCGTCTTTAAGCTTGCCACATGTGTTAACCATCATGGATCAAGAAAACATACCAAAGTCAGAGTCATTGTCTGCTGAAAATTTTTCTATCAGTAAAGTTTCAGTGTTGAGCAGAATGGCTGAAATCAGTGATCGTCTAGGAGATCGAACTAAAGCGCTTGACTGTTATCGACGAGCACTTGAAATCGTCAATGATGTGAGTTTAAAAAAGTTCTATCAAGAGAAAATTCAAGCTATTTTATTTTTCCATAATAATTATGAAAGTTAAGTGTTTAATTTGGTCTTTTTCATTCGTCGTCCTTTTTGTTTTAGATCTTGCTGAGTTCTACGATACATATAACGATTAAATAGCTTAACTTCTATATTAATAGTTACTGAATAAACAAGAAGAACGTATTATTCAACGCACTATAATATTGACCGACAGTATGACTAACAATATTGTTCAATCACAAGTGTCGCTTATAAATCAAAATTTAATGTGCATTGTTTATCATGATCTAAAACTATTCTTACATCATAGACGTGAATTAAAACTAAATTTGAAGCAACGCTTTTATTATACACGTACTTTTACTGAGATCAATGATTTGGCAGACTATTTTAATCATACATTTATTATAAAAAAATTGGTCATTATTGTTAGCGGCAAACAAGCTAAACTTCTGTACGAAAATATTCAAATTGACGAAGATATTTTGCAAAATCCATTTGTATATGAAATGCAATTTGATAAAGAACCCGTATGTTCAGAATTACCGTATGACAGAAGATTTCAAACGATTGACGAATTATTTCAAAAGATTGATGATGATATTCAAGAGTATATCATGGCTGAGAGCTCATATAATGATGCGACTTCGGACGTTATAGGATTGAATCCTCAAGAAGTGACATTTCCATTCGGTATTCATCCGCATTTTAGAAAACAACAATCTCTTTGCTATTTGAGCGTAGAAGAACTAAAATTTATCTTATTTCAATCATTGATAGATGTGATCTTGAGAATCGAAACTGATAGAGAAGAAGCTCTCAACAACATGTGGACCACTTTTCGTGCAGATTCAACTCATCAGAACGACTTCAACTATGTACGAAATGTTGATACATTTCAACAACTGTACGTTCCAACAGATCCTATTCATTTTTATACAAGTGATTCATTCTTTTTTCGAAGTGTTAATAAGGCGTTTCGATGTGAAGATATCGAGAAAATTTTCGACTTTCATCCTTTTCTAGTCGACATGCATAAACAATTAAATAATCTTCGTAGCACGCAAATGTCTAACACAAATAATTTCCAATATGTAGTTCACCGAGGTCAAAAATTACCAGCAAGTCTATTACAAAAATTAGACGACAACAAGAATAAACTCATATCTATGAACGGTTTTCTTTCAACGACAAAAAATACTGAAATAGCTAAGATATTTGCTGGTACACAAAAAAACAGAGAAAGTCATCAAGCAATTTTATTTGAAATGCACATTGATAAAACAATTGATTCTATAAGACCGTACGCCGACATTTCAAATGAAAGTAGATTTCCAGATGAACAAGAAGTTCTTTTCTTTATGGGATTCGTTTGGCGTATCGAAGCAGTGGATAAAATCTGTGATAATACTTGGAAAGTCAAACTACAACAATCTGCTGACGTTAATTCAGATCTTACTAGAAGTTACAATGAATTGAATCAAGAATGTACATATTTTACGTTGGGAAAGATCTTGCATGAACTCGGTGAATATAAAAATGCAATTACCTTTTACGATCGTATGCTAGAATTAGTTGTTGAACTTTCAGAAAGAAAAATTTGTGCTGATATCCATTTTCACATTGCTATGTCAGCCTTTGAAGATGGTTCGTATATTCAAGCACTCGATCATCTTAAAAGAGCAGAATTTCTCATAGAAGAAATAGCTCAATCAGGTTGTGGTGAATCGACTGAACTTCGACCAATCGTGGCAGAAGATGAAAATCTTTCGCTCATGTGTATTTTGATGAACAGAGGTTTAGTTTACCGAAAGAAACGAGATTATAAAAATGCCAATCAATCATTTTACAAAGCTCTAAAACAACATGGCCCAACAAATGAACGATGCCGTGTACATTATAACTTTGGTGTACTCCTATTTGAACAAGGAAATTACGAGGAAGCACGCAAGAACTATCTTCAAGCACGTGAGTTGACTGAAAATGGACTTCTTAAAAACGATATAGAACAACGATTAGAAACGCTCAATCAAATATCATCTGCATAACGATAAGATATGGGTGTGTGTGTGTGTGTGAATGTTTCCCTCGCATTTACAAACATTGATATCGAAACTCAACCACGCTCACACCCTCGTTTCTGACACAGTTTCAAATAGATGGTAGTTTCATTAATCGATATAATCTTGTTCATACAGACTTTTTCACATTTATTTTCGCTGATAACACAGACATTTTAATTTGGATGATTATAACCGACTGTTAATCGATAAATAAGTAACAAAACTTTTAACATCGACATATACAGTGGTTTGAATAAATAATTGGAACGATACTTTAGCCTGTATTAATAACTAGTTCAACTACTTTAATAAATAAACTTATATATTTTATACGTATCAGCTTACAGTTTTAGAATATCTAATTGAATATGTGATTTGTTCTTCTTTTGATTTAATAACTCATAGATATTTGCTTTTTCTCACTGTTGATTAAATTGATTATACAATCATTCAATTTTCAGATTAAAGACAACTCAAATGACGGGAGATAGCGCATATGGAAATTTTTAATTCAGAATGAGTGCATAATTTTTCACCCGATTCTTTCAATGGCACTTCATTATTTTATCTACTTAACTGACCTAATTTTCGACTGTGTTTTCGAATTAATCATGCTCTTTCAATCATTGACTGTTCGATATTGTATAGAACCTTGAATTCAGTTTTTTTTTCGCAATTTGTAACTAATTTTAGACAATGGTATCTTTATAAATCAATGGAGTTTTCTGATAGAACCAATTCTCGTATGTTAATAATGTTATAGAGGAATAGGATGCGATTTTAGATTCTTTGTTTTTACCGTGTCAGATTATTATTAAGCAGTGATACAAAAAAAAACAATTAAGCGAATAGACGAATAGTTTTAGAAGGCAATCTGCTTTGCATAAGCGTGCAAGACAATGTAGAAAACATTAAATGTTTCTTTTGCCAACCACTGTACATGATAACCTACGTCAAGAATTTCAAGTGTGTCGATACCCAGAAACACATACACTTCAATTGATATCAATTATTCAAACTTTATTTCACACCTTACCGATAAAAAATGTCCAAGTGTGATGGCGCATACCTTGCCTCATACAGACTGAAGTAGTCTCAATTCCGAAGCCAATACACATACCAACTTTGTGCAACATTGATGAACAATCAAATGAAGTATAAGTCCCTTTACTTTCTACACGAGATAATTTACCACAATTTGGAAGATCTCATTTAGATATATCAATTGGTATACCGAGTGTTGCAAAAGTTTTGCGACATTCTTCTTGTTGCATGTATCTCTTTGAAGGAACATGACAAAACGTCTGTCTTTCTTTCAAAAGATGGGCGCTCGAATTCTCTTCAAATTTCTATTTGTCCTTATTTACAACAATATTATTGAACTTTTATATAGGTGACATATCATGACCTATATGAAATGATCCTATTTTCCACACATGGTTTAGTAATTCATTCTTTTCGTAGAAGTCAATATTCAATGCTTAAAACATGTTATACTGCTATAAAGCTCTTGAAATCCTCTGTCGATTGCTTACGTATATGCAGTTATTTATATTTATTCATTCGCTCAGGCGAATCGTCGTATTTTCATGTGTGATTTCTCTGTTTAAAAAAGAAGCATTTTAGAAATGCCACGTATCAGGAAACCGTTTTCATTTTAGCAGTATTTAGTACGAAATTAATTTTTCTCTGTGTGCAGTCAAAATAATGTGTGAAAAACAATTCTACTGAATGAAGACTTCGAACAACGTTGAGAATGCCGCTTTAGTTGTAGCAGTTCAGACAGATCATAGTTTTTAGAAAAATATAGACGCGATCAAACATCTAAAAATAATTCTAAAAGAACATTCCGCACGAATTCGAAGTAGAATGAGAGAGTCTCTTATATGTCTGTTTTTATTCATATACATGCAAAACGCAGGTAACGCACAGACGTATTTTCAACTTCGAACGACTATATCTACAGAATGATAGAAAGGAAAGACTTGTAATTATTAAGAAATATGTAAATAAACTAATACTATGATACTTGAAAATTTCAGCCTCAACTATTTTGTTACTTGGATTTTATGAGAAAAACACTAGTCGGAAACACGCAGACAAAAAAGGCCTTCGTTTCTTGGGGGATACAGAAGGAGTGATTAATCCTGCTAACTACTCCATATTCATAAATTTGGAGAAATGTAGTTTTATAGCTGAAAGATAAGGCTATCTTCTGGTCAAAGGAAAACATTCATAGCTTGAAAAATGAGTGAACTATTGACAATACATTAAGTAACGCACAGTCATTAATTTTGAAGACGATTTTCACAGGTCTAAAATTTTGTTTCGTGTTTGGAAATATCACTTAGGATATCAAAGTAACAATGTTCATTTGTATCTCAAGCTGCCAGTACTATTTTAAATTTAAAAAATGCTTCTATTAATGAAATACGATAAGAGAAAAAGACCCTTTTCAAGCTACTTTTACATGAAAAAACTGAATTTTGGCTGGCAACCATCGTTTAGTTTCGTAATTATTAAAAACAAACGAGATAGATCAACACAGAATCTACGAAAACCTACATAAAAACTTTAAATGACTAAGATCTGTTGTTTCCTCTCCGAAAATTTGAGCGCTCAACTTCAGCCATGCTGGTTGACCGTTAGCCGTTTTGTATGTATAATCATACTATTTAACCTATGCAAAAGTTCAAACATATTGTTCTAAACTAAGACAAATAGAAGTTTGCAGAAAATCCAAGCGCTCATCTTTTGAAAGAAAGACCGATGTTTCGTCATATTCCTGATACATGCAACACGAAGAAAAGTCGCAAAAATTTTGCAACACCCTGTATAATTAGATGAGGTCCATTTTGTTTTATGCCATTTGATAGAGTAATAATATTAAGGGATTCAATTATTTTATTCGAATCATCTATAGATATATGACGGGATTGGTAGATCAATAACTACATAATGTTAGCTACCTTAGTGTATTTTAGATAGAAAAAAATAAGGTATCTAAATTGGATAACGTACAACGTGGATCGAATGAAATCGTCTTCAAACATTCACAGTGATAAAACTGAACAAACAAAGTTGAGTTTAGATACGGATTTCTTTTGACCTCTTCATGTTATCCATCCTTTTGATTGCTTGAGAATTGAAATATTCAACTATGTTCAATGAATAAATTATTTTTCGTATGGTCATAATATGTGAAAGACCACTAGTAGAACTACTAGAAAATTGTAATAAAAAATTTTCAAACAAGATTCCATTAATCTTAAGTGAATTTTTCTCATGCTATTGTTTTCTACTGATCAGATGTACTAAATCGATAACTATTAACATTCTTGTAACTCATGAATTCGACAACATATAACTATTCCGAATTGCACAAATTATCGTGTCAATAAAAATCTCAAATCACGATTCGTGCTACACATTTCGTATTCCATCGTCAATATTGAAACGAAATTGTAAATACCTACTAGTCAAAATAGTATTTCAATTTCACTCATCATTACATATGATGCGTGCATGTTCATATTGTTGAATAATGTATCATACGATTCGTAATTAGATTTCATTCAAATATTTAATAAAAAAAAAACCATAAACTCGAGATAAACGATAACCTTTAGTTATCATCGGTTTCTCCTTGATTCGAGATAAATTCAGCATCATATCGTTATTCCCGATGCAAAAAAAAGCAATATGTTGATATCTAACAATAAATCTATGTATCATATGTTAATTCATACTGATTCTTCTTAATGCATCACTTGACATTGAGGAAAAACGACGATTATGACTAGTTATCAACAAAGTCAAATGATTTCTATGGATGCTGAGATCATGAGATTGGCTACTTTTGTTCGCATATGATATCGATGATCTCAATTTCATCTTGAAACTTGATGAACTGCTAGGAATACGCAATATACTGTAGTTAAACAAATTCGAATGGATTTGAGCAAAAGTAAAACAGAAGATGAAGGATTCATCAACGAATGTAAAACTGCCATAGATGATGTCTAATTAAAAGAACCTAATAGTTGCTGTTGTCTTATTCGAACATTTATTTTCACAAAGAAGTTCATGGCCTGTAGATCAGAAAAGCAATTCAAAAAATCTCAGCGAATAATCGATTAGAAAATATTTTTCAAAATATGAATCATGTATGAACATGATTTTGGTTGTCAAATTTCTTCTATCTGTAAAGAATCTAAATTTCAGAAATAAAAAAAAAACAAGTACCTATTTGATTACGATAGACATTAAAACATAGTATTTCATCTATGAAGATTACTCTAAATGACTCATAGAGCAGAAGTCATTGTGTAAATTCAATATACTGTTTGATTCTTTACCGATGTCACAACTCAAACATAGAATTTCCACAGATTCGGATGAGTAAAAACGTATTTGACGTCATAAAAATAACAAAATCCACTATTCATCCCTCATTACGCTTTTAGTTACGAATGATCTTCTATTTGTAGTTGATCGATACTTAAAAAAATATCCATCAGTTTAACATAATCATAAAAGGTTCATGTTAAAAATCATGCAAACAAGAACTTAATAAAATAAACTTCCTATTGCATACGAATGCCTCTGACTAAGTTGAGTAGTTTTAATCATTACATGATTTTTTTTTTATGATATCGAAACTTTATGTCTAGTTGAAATATAAAATAAAATATCATTCGTTTGTTTTCAAATATTTTATATATTGAAATGATTCATTTGTAAAAATAATTAACTTGTTGTGTATCGATTTTCGTTATATTCCTATCGTCACATATTTCTCTAATAAAAACCTACTTAAACAGAAAGATAACCTGACAGGGGGTATGACGTATGAACAAAGACACTACCTCATTTGATAGAGCACAATCAAACAGAATAATGATCTAAATCATATATAGCAGAATTCGAAACAACATATGGCAAATATCAATCCATGAATCAATGGAATAATGTCAAGTTGTTAATTATGTAACGAATCAACCGTGATTGTGTTATTCGTCTTATCTCATTAAAAGAAAACATAGTTTGATTTCAAATAAACTTAAACAAATATTTCATTTTAAAAACATATTCGATATCTTTTATCATATCTTTATATCTGAAAAAGATAAAAACAAGCAGCCTTAGGCTTTCTCTAAAGATATGATTCAGTAACATATGTATTTTACGAATGACATCGTCTTATTCAATGATAGGCAATTTCAATAGAAACAAAAGAAGAAAGTAGTTCCGTAACAATTAAGTCAAAGATTTCATGGATCATTTCAATCAAACCTTCATATTTCGTGTTTACTAAATCTTCGTTCAATAAATCATTATGTTTATTTTGTTTTCCAATTATACTCGTAGGTGTAATATTTCTCTGACTTTCGGCATGTGTATTGATTCATGTATATCGCATGTGTACAAATAAAAGAACAAACAGTTGGAGGGCGTCGATTCGCGAAAGGTCGTTTTCCTTCCTTCCATATCATCAATTTTATCCCTCCTGCTGTTTGTCTTACCAAGATATGCTGAGATATATGGAAAAGAAGACAGAAAATTCTGATTCGCCGAGTAACAGAAATATATTGTTTACACGTTAGTTATGTTTCTATTTAATCCATGAACGAGCGAGTCGGAAGAGGAAAAAAACCGACAAGACGTTATAGATAACTGTACAATGTCTTCTTCTACGTCGTTTTCTCCTTTTCTTTACAAGAACGATCGCATGCTAATGATTGGTTCCTTCCGCTAATGAAGCACATTTTTTTCTCATCTCATATCACGTATATACTCTCTAGTGATGAATTAGTCGATATCCGTTTTTACTTTATTCTGTTCTTCATCTTCAGTCTGTATGGCTTTTTAAAAGAGAGAACAAGAGAGAAAGAAGAGAGAGAGAGAGTGGCATAGTTTTGTTGACATATTTCGCAGAAGAAGAAGACGAAGAAATTTAAAAAAAAAACCGAATCCTTTTTTTATATTTTATTCAAGTATTTACATCCATGTCATTACTACATAAAGATACAACATTTACTAGTAAGAATCACATATTAATATCATATATTATTGTTTTTAAATATAATATATCATATTTGACTTATTTAGAAATATTCGTTGGTGGTCTACCATATCATACAACTGATGAAACATTAAGAAAATTTTTTGAACGTTTTGGTGAAATTGAAGAAGCAGTGGTATGTATTGTCATTATAGAATACTATAATAGTAATTTATGTTCTTGAAAATAGGTTATTACTGATCGACAAACGGGCAAATCACGTGGTTATGGATTTGTGAGTAGAAAAGATTGATTATAGACACGCGTGTATGCATTCATACTGAAGGATGATGATGATCATCATCATCATCATTGTCGGCTTGCGTACATACACAGATGGGATTTTTCCATCTTGAAAGATAATCGTTTTTTTTCGCCTTCTTCTCTTATCATTTGCATGCCATCAATCAGAACAGAAGTCTAAGTATGGATAATTCGACTAATATAAATGTTATCATGTTTTTAAAAAAATTGTACAAATAATAATCGATATCTACGAGATATTTTAATTAGTGTAGACACAGTTGCTAAGAAGTGAGTCAAGAGTCTCTTTTGTTTTCTTCTTTCATCACGTGTCAATCATTGAAAAATCAATCCGTTTTAACAGCACATAATGAGAATTCTTTTTATTTTTCTCATTTTCAACTCATTTAAAGGTGACAATGAATACTCAAGAAGCCGCAAGTTTAGCAACAAGAGAAGCCAATCCTGTTATTGATGGTCGAAAAGCCAATGTTAATTTAGCTTATCTTGGTGCAAAGCCACGTGTCATCCCTACGCCAGCTGGTAAGAATTCGAATATTTCTTCAAATTATTTTATTTCAAAACAAAACAAAAATAAATACAGAAATCATCCACACACACATATATGTACATATACATATATCTATATAACTCATGAAACTATCCTCTCCTCATTAATTGTAGTACAAGCAGCATGAGAAAAATAAAAACGACAGTAAGTGGATGCTCTGGATGACGCTGTAGTTTGTGCCGGTTACTTGATGTTTTCTTTATTTTTTTTTAATACATATACATACATATATATATATATATACAATCATATATTGTTGTTTTTCTTTAAACTTAACCTAATACATACGATTAAACAACGTTAACTAAACGATAACAACCATACCCAGACCATTGTGGCATGGGATCTCTTTATTTTTTTTCTGTGTTTCAAGTGTTTGACATTGATGTTGTTGTGTGATGGTGCCTCTTACTCATTTTCTTCTCTATATGCTCGCTTTCGTGTGTTCTCAGTGCTTTCGTTTTTCATCTCTTAGTCATTTGATAGTTGGACATACAAGAACAAATACAATGATGACGATACAGGAAAAAGAAGAGAAAAAAAAAGAAGATTTCTCTTTCTTTTTTTCTTCGATCGAAATTCGATTCTTTATAAATATTGAACTATAGAAGTTGACAACAAACTAAATGATCATGTATGTGTGATGTGTGTATGCCTTTAGCGTTTCATTTTCGATTGTTGTTATTGCAACAAATCAATTTCATTGATTGATTATTTGTCTATCTTTATTGAAATGATTTATTATTTTTAGGTTTGATTCCACTTCATCTCGCTGGAGCATATTCAGCAGCATTACCGACTACTTATGGGTGAGTAAATTTCGATTAATGTGTTTATTCCGAAACAAAAATGAATCTTGTCTTGTGTAAAGATATCAAATCAATCTATAATTTAAAGAAACAGAACAGTGAAACTCCCTTGAGCAATCAAATAAATTTGATAAAAGTCTTCATTCTATGTATACATAATGATGACATGTTCAGATAAACAAATCTTCTTTTATATGTATATATTTATATGCACATCTGGATAAATTTTTCCGTCGTTTTTCTTTAAAAGTATTCAACCTATTTATTATCAACAACAGCCAACAACGACCTTATTGGCCGCTGCCTCCACTCCGCAAACTCTAAATACATTAATACCTAATCAAACAATAACGAGTGCAGCATTAAATGGAGGCATGCATGGAACGCAGAATCAGTCAACAGGTACACCATCCTATTATGAATTGACTTATGCGACAACGCCAACAATTGACCAACCATCATATATATATGCAGCAGCTCCGGGACAAACATTTTCATATGCACAATTGCCGACAGCAGCAAGTCAACAACAAACAGGTCCAACAAATCTAAATGATATCTATGCGAATCATACTGCTAAATATATAATTGATGATCATAATGGATCAATCGATCGGGATCATCATCAACGTGCAACAGCTGGATGGTGATGAAAAGAAAAATAAAAGAAAGCTGTACAGAGAAAATAGACTTCATTTTATTTGTTTCTTTTCTTCATCAACAAAGTTAGCAAGCATATTCTACTGTACAGTTAATTATTTCTGTTCGTTAATAATAAATTAAGAAATAAACTTGTTTCAGTTTAATATATTTTAATTAAATTTTTCTTTCGAATGATGTTTTCTCCTTTATCTATTATTGTTGTTTATGTTAAGACTCATTTGAGATATACGTACTTTATCGATCAAAGTTGTTGTTCTCTATTGTAAACAATTGAGCATCGATCGAGTAAACGAATGAGACAAACGCATTGTTTTTGACAAGATGTTGAAAGTTTTCTCAAAATTACACAAGAAAGAACGAGAGAAAATATCGTTGTTAATTATTACATTTAGTGAAGCATACAATTGGCCATAAATGAGCGTTCACAATACTCGTCAATATTATGTAATTAAAACGAGTACAATATCTTCTTTTGATTGCTTTTTTCTTCGTTCTTCATTTGTGTATCATTAATAACCAAGTCCATTAGCTTTGACTTTTAAACGGATGATCGAAAATTTTTTGTTTATCTTTGTCTCGCTAGAAGGCATTTCGAACGTGTCAACAATAGAGTTTGGATATATGTCTCATATTCCGATGAAATTTAATAGAGAACTTATTTGTTTTACATTATGAATGGTATAGATACATGAAAAAAATCTTTCGATTAGATGCCATCAATTTTTGTTTATTTTCCTATGTCAATAGAAATTATTTTACATTGAAAATGTGGCTTTGATAAAAAAATAGCATTGTTCAACTGACCAAAGGATATTCTCAATTAGTGAAACTTGATTTGTTCGAATATGTGCAAAAATAATGAATTATTCAACAGTCTAAAGAGATAAAGTCTTTTCCAAACTCTACTATTAAGATAATGAAGTGAGTGAGAGTTGGGGAGTATCCCTAAAAATTGAAAAATGCTCTCATCAGTATTAGAAACACTTTTCACTCGTATAAACAGACATGGATCGTTTTTGAATTCGTCAAATACTTTTTATGAAGTAAAAAAACTATATCAATATGTGATAGTAGGAAGCGTAATCCAAAAGGTTCTCGTGACATCTATCCAAAATCTTATATTCGCAGTATTTTAATTTTTAATGCTGACTTATTATTCTGAAATTGATATTTGTTATACATGAAATCACCAATTGGACATGTCATACGTATTTTTTTAAAGAAAATTTCTAATGGACTTTTTGTTTATCTCTGATTTCAGATTGGATCTAACTGTACTCTATATCTCATGATGAATTAAATACGAATTTCAGGAGGTTAGTTCATAAACTATCGAAATGAATACTTCAAAATGTTAGTCGAAATTATCCATACGAAAAATATAATCGAAAGATAACAGAAATCTGAATAGTAAAAATAAAAATTGACAAATACAAGATATTTTTCTTAATCTTAATAATGTTATAGAGGAAAAATTTAACTTATGATTCATTCACTATGTTCAATGGACTTCTCTCTTTTCGGATCGAATTTTTCAAGAATAAAATTAATATTTAATGACATATTACAAATGTAGGTAAAACGATAACCACTGAACTCGTTCAAAAACCTATTCATGCATTTAAAAAGACTTTTCAGAAATGGATTTATAGAATGAAATTTTGTATTTACTCTAAACAGATGAGAACAATGTCTTTTTGATCTATTGAGAAAAAGTTTTATCGTATTTTTCACAGTTTTATCATAATTAAGTTTACCATGATTTTTATTTAATTTTCACTGTATGAATTCATTTAATGAATAAATAGATAATTGACATCCAAACAATTTCATGGCTTCTAAACAAGAAATATAATTTCATAGATAAACTATTCGTTCCATCGACAGTGAAATTGGATTGTTCAATCTCACGCAGTCTTGATACTTATATATACATTCGTGTTTTTGTTCTATTTTTCTGTAGTACATATTGGATTTTGTGTCGAGTGATCTTTTTCTGCTTCAATAGAAAGAATTTTCCTACTAATTGATCATATTGTTTACTGCTGAAAAAAGTATTCGTAGAGGAAACTATCTGATTTTCAACAAGAAGACGAATTTTAATCTCCTGTTGAAACAATTGACAATGACAAGGTCTAACTTTTAATGAGTCTAAGAACTTTATTATTTGATTGAAGTAATATAAAACGAGACTAAACACCTGACTATTTAAACAATTGAATATAAAAACATTCAGAATTAGAAAAGCACAAGATTCGCATCAATAATGAATCATCAAAAAATTAATATTTCCAAAAGTTGTTATGAAAAATCAGATATTGTAGAATTGTTCCTAGTCACAACATTGATCGAGCTAAAATGTAAAAAGCGTTATGCATATGATCGTACTGGGTGCTTGACCAAAGTCCTATCAGTATTATTTGATGATAGATGGTAAAATTCTCATTATCAGAACAATCAGCATTACGAATAATACAAAAAAGGATATTTCATAAAAAAGACTTTAGTTATCTTTGTTTAATCAAGTACTTTTCATTAATGCTTTCAAGCATCTTTTTTTATGAAATTTTTCCATAGATGTTAGTGGTCGTAGAACGTAAAGATTTATCATATCTTCTTTTTCTGCAACTCATCTACAGTATACTTAGTTTAATTTTTCTATTGTACTATGTATGTGCGTGTAATTTTCTTTTATGTTAGTTGTTTTTAATTGTCTTCTGTCAGAAAATAAACAGAAAGTTTGCCGCCGCAAATTTTCGTAAGTCAAGATGTTGTGACTATCATAGAGCGCTATGAGTCATAATTGTAAAGTCAAATATTGTATACATTGCATAGTGGCATGGAATTAACACACGATAACACGTATATGAATACGTACTGTTGACCATTTACTATTCTGTCTGAATCGTCGATGTTCAACAAAATGTAAAAAGATTTTATCAAAGCAAGACTGTCAGTTAAGGTGATAATGAGTACTATCTACGAATCTCGGCGCAAAACAATTGCGGATGTTGTCGTGGATATGAGCATGTTGGTGTCAATTTAAGACGACCAACATCCACACTCATGCCCTCTAATGGATGTATTTCTTGTTACTGAAAGTAGTATGTCGATTGTACTTCTATCAGTTTCTAACAATGACAAGGCCATGTTTTTTGTTAATGCAGTCACGAGGCAAAAACAAACATACATTAGGTACAGAAACATGATACAAGAAAAAATATAAAGAATATATATATATATATGTAAATGGGATGACGATCGACTGCGTATTTTTTGCCATGCTTTCACCGTTCTGTCGTTTCTCTTGACGCCCACATTCTTTCCTTTACTTATTCGTATTCATGAATTTATTCAAACAATCCGTTTAGTACTGAGCAACAGGGGCGTACCGAAGTCTCGAGAGCAGGGGGGGGCGTAACGACCCCCCATCTCAATATTTCAAAAGCAGGGGGGCGTAAGGTCTTTATTCATATCAATTCAGCAACTAAAGTCCCCAGAAAAGAGCTTTTTTTCAATTTTTTTGTACCAAAAGCACAAAATTTTCAAAAGCAGGGGGGGGCTTTACGCCCCCCCGGTCGGTACGCCCCTGCTGAGCAAGCGTCCTTGTTTTGGTCTCAGATTGACTAGTACAGATATGATTTTCATTATATTGAACGCCATCATTTCACGTCCTGATTTTTTTCCATTATGAATTTTAACGCGAACGACATTTAACTATAAAATCAACTTGACAATCAATAGAGCACTTATCAGATTATGATGCGCATGCAAACGCCTATCATTTTAAATCATCGAGCTCAAATTTTCACTTTGTTCGAATATACTACTGTATAATTCGCCTGTATGTATTTTCGGCAAGAATTAATTGCTATTATGGAAATAGTCTGCAAGATAATATTTCCTTTAATATAAGTAAGTTGATGGTTATTAAAATGCACGAAATTCATACCTACAGCGAATTATGAATTTTATCATCAGTTCGCAGAGATGAGTAATGGAAGCTGTTTTAAACATATATAATCGAATTCTAAAGACTTATAAGATGGAAGACATATGATTAATTTGCTATTGCTTCTATTTGATTCTACACAATGTAATCGATTTCCCAACACATCAAAAGAGTCATACGCAAGGTAATTCATATTGTTCAGATACAATGTTCCGTTGATTTTCACATTCTAAACTTTGGAATGTTAGATTTCGGTTCATTCACACTCTCAACTCACAGTTCACTTCCGTCTCAATCGATCGAAATTGGGATATAATGCTCTAGATAGAAACTCATCGAGTTCGACTAACCGTGAAGCATTCAGGTTGTTCCAATGAAATATTCGTAGAATTAATAGTGTGTAGTTACTTTTTTCCACGACTCTCATTAATCAGAGTAATTGGAAAAGACACATGAAGATTTTTTGTGGATTCAAAGTAGGACACCATTCTATTTTATTGATAATTTTCATCCAATCAAAAATCTTCATCGAAACCTATCCATTTTCTTCAAGAGCGTAATATATTCTTAGACCGGACAATTTACTTTTTTCCGTAGAAAATCTAACTTTGATAAAACATTCAGCAGAAAGATCATAACTTAATTAGTATCGAAGACTGGCACGTTTTTTCTCATGAGTAACAGTGTTGTGCTCATTGCCAAGAATACCAATCATTTGCTGACTGGACGAGTTTTCATTCAATGCGTGTATGGATAGTGAAGCGATGATGTTTGAAATTTTCACCTTGAGTGAAAAACAGATGACATCCTTTCAGTGTTTAGTCTTGATTCATAGTCGTTTCATCACTGAAAATTAAGCAACTATGATTCAATTCTTCGATGATACGAGCCAGAGATGCGACTAAAGTCGATTTCTAACTGAAACGAACCGATTTCGGTGCGGTTAAAAATTTTTGCAAATTAAATCGGTTCGGTTAAAAGTTTTTTCGGTTCGGTTCGGTTCTGTTCGAAGCTTCTTTAACCGTTTTATCACATTTTCAGTTTTGCGCTGTTTAAAAGATAACAATGATTAAACAAAACAAAAAGTACAAACAGATGGCGCTCTCAACATAAGAGTATATTGATTATTCGTCCATTGGACCTTTAAATTCTCAAATTACACACCCAGTGTTTCTAACATCAAGTACCCCAAGCAGAAGCAAAGTACCCAGGTCACCATCGATTTTCGGAAAGTACCGTGTTTTACAGTTTGAAAAAAAAAACAAAGTACCCTCAGAGTACTTTAGAAAATAAAAATGTACTTTGTTTGATTTCTCACGCCATTATTATCAAACTGTTCAGAATACTCATATATATGCGTAGACATGTTTTACTTCTAGACGGAGCAAAGAAGTTTTCTTTGTTTAACTCAAATTCATTTTCGATTCGCCATTTAAATTTAGACTTTTCAAATACATATCTTATTCATTTGTTTTGGTTTTATAGTTATCTCTTATTCGATTTATTTTCTTCAAAATCATAAATCTATTTATTTGATACTATACAGAAAAATGAAGTGAGTAACGTAAACATATGCATTATTCTTTGTTTCCGTCTTAACCCTTTCCAGCCGGATGTTGCCATATGGCAACATTTTCCCCTATAGGGGTACGGCGTTTTTCAAATAGCCGGCCGTAAAGGGTTAAATATATATAACAGTAAAGTACTTAATTCAGGAGTATCACTTAAACATGTTCAGAGATCTGTACGTCCCAGGTCAATCAAAACGGCCGCCGTTACAATATCGTAAACGGTCGTTTTTACATCGTATACCACGGTTAAACGACCGCTTTAAGCCGTATTATGGCGTTTTAACAAGGTCAGTATTACGGACGTACACGGACACCGTATATACGCCGTAAAACCCTCGTAAAGACAGCGTAATACTATCGTATTCGGGGTTCCAGAATTTCGCCAATAAGACTTTCGCCAATAGGACTTTCGCCATTGGCGAAAGTC